>PXOD01001109.1:0-28015 GCA_003012165.1 Paramyrothecium roridum | reverse complement strand
CTCCTTCCCTCCTCCCGCGTTGAAACACCAGCGATGCGCAAGGGAGGGAATGGAAAAGCTGGTCTGTCCGTTTAGCTAGCGTCACGGCCCCCGAGCTGGAATGCTGCCGTTCATTTCAAGCGCGAGGGCGCGGGCGCGCGACAAAAGACGAAAGAGGGGGAGGGCCTGGATCTGATCCTAGTACGTGCGCAAGCAGCAGTCGCTGAAGACGCAGCTCACACGTGGTAGAGCACCGGCCATGCGTACACTGTTGGCTGAATACGCCCAAGACCAATTTAGGCTGTCGAGGACACCGGACCTGCCAGGGGCATTGACAATGTTTATTGAGAGGACACGAGATCAGCGGAAAGCGGCGTTGCGGCGCATGTAAGTTCGGATACGTGCCATAGTGGCGTCATCGTCGTCTCCCTCCAGAACCATCTCATCGTCGTTGTTTTCGTCAAAGTAACGATTGTCAAACTCCTCTTCGTCGGACGCGTTCTCGTTCCGGAACAAGTAGGGGTGGCGGTCAAATTCATCGTCAGTGTCCACCTCGTCCTCTGGATAGTCAGCTGTGTAGTGGTTCTCGGCTACAGAATGCGGGTTAGCTGCTTCGTCCTCGTCTTCTTCTCCCACCATGTAGCGGTGGATGGGGCGCAGACAGTGATGAACGCCATGGGTATTGCAAGCTAACATACCATTTTCGTCATCCTCGTCCTCGAGATATTCATCTTCATCATCGCGCTCAGGGCCGAAGAAGAGAGTGTTTTCCTCGTCGCCCTCCAGAACGATGAATCCGACATCAGTGGGAGCCACGTCAACCGCCATGGAGTCGGCAGGTACTCGGATGTACTCGTCAATGATCCAGTCTTCATCGTCCCCTTCCTCGTCACTGATTTCACCCATTGGTGTGTCCATTTGACCAGAACTTTGCCGCGGTTGCTTCGAAGGGCTGATGTCTGGATGGCGATCTTGATATCGCTTCGAAGGGGCCCTTGGTTTGAATCTTGGCTTCTCTACGTGCCTCCTCTCTTCATCCATAGCCTGAAGGTTCGCGCCCAGCTCATTCATGACCCACTGGTTCATATCGGCTGTGATCTGATCCAGGTTCTCGGTTTCTCGCTGAGTAAAGGACGCGGGAAGAGGATAATGAGCTTCACCCTCGGGTTGCTGGGAACGGTTTTTCTTTGCCAATCCAGGTTTCTTCAAAGGGCGTTCTTGGGGCAAGCCTTGCGAGCCTTCTTGCTGAAGACCTGCCTCAGCTTGGGACGTAGGATTTGCTGTGCCCTGGAGAACGGGCTCATGAGGCATCTTCCGCCTGCTTCGCTCCACAAAGACAGACGGCTCGGCCCGTGACCTTTTCGCCCCTCCCCCAGTGACCTGTTGCGATGCTTCGGGGGCCAAGCTGGCTCGTGACAGGTGGAATCTTCGAGGACCGGCTAGATTGGCGAGAGAGGACTTGCGCATGCGTGACGGACTCTTGCCACGGATGACGCGGCGGGGAGTGACATCGTGACCGGGCTCACGCGGAATCGTGGCAGGAGACTCATTATCGGGAGCAGAAACGTGAATTATGGGTTGAGGCTCGCGGCTGGGTCGAGAAGGGGAAACAGGAGTCGCGCCGGCGGGGGCGGGCTCTCGTCGCTGATACACCCAATGGGTTCCGCTTCGGTGACGCTTAACGACCTCGTCAAACTCTACATTGAAGGTTAGGCCAGGAATCAATGTGCCCGAGGGCTCAGAGGTGAGACAAACGCAAGAAAGTAACAGGAGAGTCATCATCTCTTTTGCGCTTCACGCGGATGAATTGTGGTGGGACAGACATTGTGCGCCCCTGCCTGTAGTGATGCGCGAAAGCGCACAATGGGTCGTTGCGAAGAAGATAGATCGAATCAAGCAAGTCTCCAGACGAGGGGGTTCGGGGCGTGGCTGCGATGCAGGATGGAGCAAAATTTCATGATGCAGCATTGGGATCCGTAGGGATGACTTCACTCTGTACGTACGCTGGACACTTTTCTGGCTTGATAAGATAAGGGACCTTAGCATTGAGACGATCCTACGTTGGAAGTGACATGTGGGGCGGACCTGTGGTGGAGTATCCGGGGGTCTTCCGTTGCTACCGTAGCAGCTATCCGGGGCACGCACCGGAACATATGCTGTGATGAATCCCTTGGTGACTGCATGACGTCGATGATGCACGCATGCGGTGCAGATACCGGACCAGGGCCATTGCATTAACGGTATGCCGTTGACAGCAAGGGAGCCGAGCCAGTCCATAGGAACTGCAATGGCCTCCTATGTTAATGACCGGAGCTCGCCGACATCTAGGCGACATTCAGCTTGGTGGGAGCTTTTCCTCGGTGAATGAATAAGCACATTGGAAGGGAGGAAGCCATGCCCGATCTGACACGCAGCAGGGGGCACCGAAACTGCAGTATACTTCCGGAGCCTGTTGTAGATCCTTGGTTAACGCCAGGGTTGCATTCGTCAAGGCATTCTGTGCATATTGAAACCGGTCAAGAATTGCGGGGTGACGGTTGCAACTGCAGAGATCGAGCTGCGTGGTTATCTGCGACCTAAACCTCGCATCAGCCTCCAAAGCAACAGAGATAGTAGCAATGGATACTAGGCACGCTTCACTCCCTCGATAATTGATTTAACATATACCCATTCGCCGCTCAAGCTGGGCCAGTCCGAACTGCTTGGAACTCGGTCGTGTAGCTCGAGCACATTGTATATTTGAATCCTGGTCTTGGTTCATAAGTGAGAAGCTCTGGACGTACACGTGACTCCATAATCATGTCTTCATGGTGGGCATTGTTTCTCGCGACCAAGCATATGTATCACGAATCACTCAACATTTGCTTTGCAGTACCTATTGGCCTAGTCTACCTTTTGAAGACTGGAATTGCAGGTATGTTCCCTTGAATGATGATGCTCTACGAGAAATCTAACCATCAAACGCAAGTGATGGGCAGACGAATTCTATTTGAAACATGTTGAGTACAACCCCAATTTAGCATTCATGAAACCCTACAGCATTACCATTTTCTGCGTATTTGTGACCCTTTTGACGACGATAGAAAGACAACAACCTGTATTCCACGGAAAATATCTTGCACTCCCCACCCCCCCCCCGAAACAAGAGCGTATAACAACTGATGCGTAACAGGTTAGCACAAACCGCTCTGAGAGAGGCGTTGATGGAAAAAGTACGAACTGGCCTGAAGATTCCTCGTCTTTGAAAATCTGGGAAAGGTTCAACCAGTGGGAAAGTACTGGAAGTTCCGTTTGATTGTCAGTCGTCTTTGAGTAGGTACTCAGAAAGAAACGGTTAAGAAAACCCGGGCTGCCAAGCGTGCTGCCACAGGGTTTCAAGGCGTTAAACCACTCATCAGATATCGCGTCTGGGACTGGACTACAGGGCTGCGCTTTCCAGGAGGTTTCTGCCTGGAATCGCTGCGTGATAAATGATTCTGGCTTGAATTGTCAGTGGTCAATTAGTGTAAGACAGTGGACATGCACGAAGCTCGGGATCAAGTTTGGACGCGAATTAGTAGCAGACGGCAAAAAGGCTAGGCAGGAAGATTGGAGATGACGTTTGATACGAAAGGCATAGGGGCAGGCAAGGGTGGTCGGAGACGAAGATGCCAATGAGAAGAAACCAGGCCGGGCCTGAGTGAGTTCTGTGTGTTTGGCTTGAAGGGACCGATGGGGAACAGGAATCAGGGTGTGATGCCAATGACTCTGGGCAGAGGCAAGCTACAGATTGGGCAGAATGTGTGATGAAAGAGAGAGAAAACAAATCTGGATTTGCATGGAGGTAACGGCGGTTCTTATACCCGCACCACTGACAAACCGAACGCAAGCACGCATCAGCATGCACTTGCTGTATATCGAACTCTTGAACGAGGCTATGGAGAACATAAGGTAGGTACTCATCACTATTTGCGAGGCTACGAGAAAGTACTTTACTTTAGAGACAGACCGCATAATATAGAATCAGCGGCTAAGGTAGCAGGCAGCTCTGTTTACTTACCCAAACATTCAGCTCGCACTCCAAGCAGTCATTTCATCAGCTACCTAACTTGGCCCATTTCTGTAGTTCCCCAAAGGCCCGTCTACCCCTTCTCATCTTACCACCCAAGCACTTAACGCACCACCTTACCATCAAATAGGCAAGGGGGGTAAAGTGCCTTGTCCTTTGAGGCAATGGCGTGCATTACACTCCATAAGACAAGTAATTACTCCCGTTCTACGCGATGGGCTCGCCATAAGCCGAGCCAACTGATTCGCAATAGTTCGCTGGGAATAGTTGTGTGAGCATCGATGGATTATTGGCATTTGGACCCTGGATATCGAATGCAATGACGGAATCTCACTTGTTGGCTGTAAGCGGTGCGTCAAGGTGTCTTACCTAGTTACAGCCTGTATACTAACCTAAGGCACCTTACCTTACCTTCAGGCTGCTTCCCTCCTGACTGAGGTGCCTTATTTTGGGCATTGACTTAAAACGGGAGGGAGGCAAGGCGTGGTGGTTTTTAACAAGCCGATAACCACGAAACTGTACATCTGTGGCTTTATCAGACTCAGAAGCATCAATGCAAGGCAGACAAAAAACCATCCTAGCAGAGTCTAGGACGTCCGTGGCTCCTGTTCATGGAGTCGTCAAAGGATTTCACAAGCTTGATTGAATAAGGTATGCAATGCACATTCAGCCTGCGTAGGTATTTTCTAGCAGAGGCGGAACTGCAGAGGGAGAAGACCGAAATAGATGTATGCGGTCTGCACAAATCCCAAAGCAAGGCAACGGCTTGACTGCGGACCTTGGCGGTCTGCTATTCAGGCCTGATTTATTGAAGCTCTTGGAATAGTACATAAAGCCTTGGTGTCCTGCTTCCGGTGCACATGATCATGACCATTCACACATTGGCACGACTGGTAGCAACACCTATTTTGCGATTCTTTGGCCGGCTTGTCATTCGGGATGAAAGTTGGCAATCTTTGAAAGCGAAAGCGGTCCAACCATCCCGTCATGGGGGAAAGGGACTGACCCACTTCACAGAGAAGCTGTCCCCGTAGATTCAACAAGCAATTGGCAGGCTATACATGGTAGCAAAAGAAGTACGACCAAAATAACAGCCGCTGTTGCTTCCAAGAATAGGCATGGAGGGCAACGAACGTACAATCACCTTTTTTTCTGTACCTCGAGGGGGCAAGTGCCTACTATTACCTTCAGCCTGAAACGGCTGGTATCATGGGCGCTTTCTGAAATGCAATGCATTGGTGATTGGAACTGCACTTATGGAAGTCGAGGGAAAGTGTGTGCTGAGAGGAAAGACGAGGAAAGGATTGCTGGAGCGATGAACTCGACTTATGTCTTCACCAAATCGATCGGTTTGTTCGTCATGTTCCAGACGCCTGATTACTTTCCGGTAAACACGTAGATGCCGCATTGTCTTGAAGCTCCTCAACATGTGGTTCAACCCCAAATGAGGGAGGCATGGTAAGAGGATGATGGCTTGAGGGAGGCAGGTAGTTTCCCTTTGCCGAACACTACCAAAGGTACCTTGCTCGTTCCCCAGACGCGGAAATTCCCGTCATGGATCATCAGCTTCTGCATCCACCACACCTTATTAGTTTCCTTAGTCTCATGCTCCCCGCGCTAACGAACGAATCGTCAGATCACCCAAGTTGTTCCATGCCTTAGGCAACACACGCCCATGCCTTGCGTATCGTACGGGCACTGTAAGAGCTGCATGTCGCGGCCCCCGTACCTTGCTTGGATCGCTCGATGACCGAATGATCTACTGGAGCGTTGGGCTGATGGATGCAACATGCCAGGCTCCTCTTCCGTCGCACTCAGTCGAGGTCACGTTCCGTTTCCGTCCTGCAACCGACCGCTGAACCTTAACCGGACAAAACCACTTCAACGAAGCCAAAAATCCTGGTACTAGTACGTAGTACGTAGTACCTTTTATCTCTTCATTCTGCCAGGCATTGATTCCGAAGCAAAAAGGCTCCGGAAACCATCATCTCGTTGGGTGCTGTCAATGTACTGCAACCGTCTCCGTCACCGAAACTGTCGCATGTTTGTTGAAAAAGTATCCAGATCAAGCCTTCCTCCCCCTCCCCTGCCCCCTCGCCGATTCCGAATCCCGTGGTGCCTTGCCTCTCCTTACTTACCTTACCTTACCTCACCACACCTCACCTCATGACATCAAGGTATTTCCGCATCACTTTTTGTAGAGCAGGATACAATGGGAATGCAATACGACCTTGACCAAGCTCAAGGTTCCCCCCCCCCCCTTTCATTCATTACCTTAACCATTGTCTTCTGCCAGGGCAACCACATGCCTCAATTGAGCTCGGCACTTGAACTCCTTCCGAGTAGGCCGGCCGCCTGATCTTGAATCTTTCGCTGTGCTGAAACCAGTCCCTCCACTTTCCTCTACCTACCTCCTTATGTGTTGCCTCGCGCGTATCGCCTCCTCTTCCGTTCATCATCTAGTCTGTACTTGGAGGAGTGTTCGCTCCTGATGGGGCGCGACACATTCAGCAACGCCACAAGCCAACTCCCTCCCAGCTTATCCTACGCCGGTGTCAACAACTAATGGCCGCCTGCCACATTCTCGCTCGGTCTAAGAAACCTAATTGCAACCTGCTCCCAACGGCCCCCTTCTGGCGTAGCAGCCAAGCCATCGTCCGACCCCATCGTCCGCCCGTCCCCACGTGCCCCATCGTCACCCCAGCTGGTTGTCGTCATCAGAACGACATTAACTGGTACTCGGCTTTCGAGGCGCGTCTCGTACCTCCCGCTTCGACTTAGCAGCTCTCATCCGTCCGTTCACTGAAACCTACATACCATCCAGGTGAGGATTGTCAGTGTTGAAGAAGCACCCCTTTGCCGGTTTCCCTACTTCCCACGTCCAGACCCTTCTAGTGGCTGTACTTTCTTAACCTTCCTTCCTCTGTCCCGTCCGCTATCGATGCGCCGTACCTTTGCCCAAGCCCAAGCCCAAGCCCGAAACACGCCATCCCATCCACAGAGGAGAAGGAACATAGCCGGAAAACTAGGATCGTCTTTGTCCGCTGCGCTGACGAGCAATTGCGTGTAGATCTTGCTGGCCCCTCCTTCTGACTGGTGAACTTCTCGAAACCTCCAAGGCCAACAGTGTATTCTTACACTCGCATCTACATGCGAAATATTCTTGCACCGAGACCCCGCGGCTAAGCGAGTGGATGTGAACCTCCTGTTGGTTATCACTCTTCCCAACATCCTTTCAAATACCTTGATCGCATCAATCAAGTGCCCGGGTAGGCAGTCGCCTCTCATCCTAACCATGGCTACACCCAGAATCCCCCTTACAGTCCAATTCTCCAAATTTGGTACTCGCCCACCTGTGTTCGTTGCCGGCACTTTTACCGAGCCAGAATGGACTCCGCAAGAAATGCAACACTCTCCTAGCTCAGACGGAGAGTTACTTTTCACCGCCCAGGTCTTCGTCGTGCCTGGTACAGAACACCAATACAAGTTTCGACTGGGCCCCGGGGATTGGTGGGTTTTGGACGACAATGCGCCTACTGGTGAGATCCTCTCATCCGAGGACAAGAGGAAATGTTCACTAACATTATGGCCCTCCAGTAAACGATTCTGCGGGCAATCAGAACAATGTTCTCCGTGTGTCCCATCCAACCGAGTCCGTAGCAAACGCAGCTCGTCAGAAGCAGGCAACCTTCCCACATGATATAAAAGACACATCCGGAGCCACTCGCCAGGCGATTTCAAGACCAAAATCTTTGGCCGCTACTTTGGCCAGTGACCTCGAGGTTCAGGCTGATGACGAGCGATCGGCTACACCTATTGCTCAAGTGTCTAGTACAGCAGCCGAGGTTGCCGACACAGCGGCTCTTCTAGACCGCGTAAGTCCTCTTTTTGCTACAATTGTCTCAACGCGTGCTGATGGAACATCAGGATGAGGACAGAACCCCGGTGAGAGCTAGAGGGGAGGCGACCGACGATCTCAACGACCATGAGTCCAGCGAATACTTAAAGACACCATTGTTTGCACACGAATCTTTCGGTGCATACGACTTCGTAGACGATGGCTTCCAGCACGAATCCGTCGGAGCATCTGAGCAACGCCGCTTCTCAAAATCACTCAAAGACTCCTTTTTGTCTAGTGACCCCGATCTTGCGGATCCTACTTTAGAAAAGTTTCCTTCCGATAGATCGTCTATTTTCGATGCTCTTCGCAAAATACAAACAACAATGGACGACGATGTGATCCAAGCCGACGGACCCTTCGCTACCTCTTATGCCAGCTCCAGTAGGACGAGTCTCGATTCGGTGGACGACTATCTACTGTCGCCGGAATCCCTAAGCCCAACGTCTACCAGACGAAGGGACAGCCGCCAATCCCATAGTTCCGTCGGGAGAAACAGGTCGGCTGTGTCGCTGGGTTCCATCGCGGAGGAAGACCAGCACAAAGGCGCCAGTAGCGCGAAATCAAAATCTGTCAAATGGAGTACCGATGCGAAGCAAGAATCGTCGTCACAGGCTGCGGATGACGATTCGTGGTTTACAATTCAGTCTTCCAAGGCAGGCCGCAATGTCCCGAATTCCGGAGACAGCAAGGCGCAGACACAGCCCCGAAGTTCCTCGAAAAAGCGCAAAAAACCAAAGAAGACGGGCATCGCCAACACTGATGCAGGCGCGGAGTCACAGCCAAGATTTATCACGAATATTTTCGAGGACAGTCGAACCAAGTAAGAATATTTCCACGCGTACGACACGCAAGATCTGGTCCTGATGTGTAGTATTAGTCTTTTCGCTGCAGGTGGTTTATTTGCTCTTGCTGTGGGAATTGTTTGGTTGCAGCTTAGATAGGAGGATTGGAGATGATGGGCGTGCAAGGTGGTACCATGGCCGTTGGATGAACCAAACGTCTCAACGGTCGCACGCAATCCGTAGGGAACTTGCATTGTTAGTACTGTAGTGTTCGAAGAAAGCCCAAGGGATATTAGCGCCGTGCAGCGGCCCAAGCAAGGCCCGGCTTTGGCAGAATAGGACGACGTTGGTGAAACAAGCAATTTTATTTTGTTCAATGTTTTAAGAGCAGTATTGGGAGGAAATCTCAGCCCCTGAGCTTTTCCGGTTTATCTTGGTCAGCACCACCAATTCACCATTTCTCCTGCCTGATGCATACCTTAGGTACTCGGGATATCATAAAAGCTTGGTGTAAGTGGGATGTTTGTTGCCAGTACCAGTACCAGTACCAGTACCTGCATGTCAGCACGCATCGCCAAGTGATCGGCCCCACTGCAGGCCGGATCCCCACAGCCATGCAAGCAATCTGGGAAAAGTTCTAGTCATCTTATCTACCATTTTTTTCCCCGAGCGATAGCAGCTGTGCTTGTGCATCATCTCCTCCACGTTGTAATCGCTTGTCGCTGGTTGCAATGCCGCCTTTGACATTTCTTTCGGCATGCACCGGGTGCAGCATCTCCAGCGCGCGCTTCAGGTTCTCTCAAAGCATTACGTCTCGACCGCTGCAACAATGTCTAGTCCAGCGCTTGTCTACGCGCCGGGACAAGGCTCGCCCGTCGCGCATGGTTCTCTCTGACAAGGTTTATCGAACGCCAGCTCGCAACGATCGTCGTCCGCGCCGAGCAGATGTCGACGGTCCATTCGCTGGCATGAACAGGACCGTGGCTAACATCGACCCTACGCGCAAATCGGGAGGCGGCCGGCCTCGTCCGGGAGCTGGTGGAAGGGACTCAAAGTCGCCTCGGGGAGACGACAAGCGCTCGTCTCCCGACGACCGGAAAGCTCTGAAGATGCAGCGTGCCCTTGCCACGGTACCGTATGGCAGACGCACGACCCTGAAGGAACGAATGAGCGAGTTCGACTCCTTTGATCACTTCGACCTACTTCCTGCCATCAAGTCAGCCATCACAAACGATGTCCTGAAGGGCATGGTGGACATTCGACCGACTCCCGTACAGAGACTCGCAATCCCAGCCATGCTGCATCAAAAGAAGCCAGAGGAGCTCGGTCTCCCCGAGGCGGCTCGCGACAAGAAAAAGTCGGACAAGGAAGCTTTCCTTTTGGCCGCGGAAACCGGTTCCGGCAAAACGCTCGCCTACCTACTCCCTGCCATTGATGCGTTCAAGAGGGCCGAAGCCCAAGATTCCGAGCTCCAAGCCTACACAGAAAGGCGGACCCTAGAAATAGAACAGCAGAAGAGTCTCAGCCACAAGAGGAGAGCGTTTGAAGAACCCCACCCCTCGATGGGCCGCCCAAAGATCATTGTACTGGTGCCGACGGCAGAGCTGGTGCAGCAGGTCGGACGCGTTGCCAAGAAGCTGTCCTATTCCGCCAAGTTCAAGTCAGAGATGTTGTCATCCGACATGAAAGCTCAGCAAATCCAGCGTAACATCTTTGGACCCAAGGGTGTTGATGTCATCATCTCTACACCTCACCTTCTCGCATCCATCGCTGATTCCGACCCCAACGTCCTGTCGCGGGTCACGCATCTCATCGTTGACGAGGCAGACTCTTTGCTGGATCGTAGCTTTGGCCCAGTGACTACAAGCATCATCGAGCGTGCCATGCCATCCATGCAGCAATTCATTTGCTGCTCCGCCACCATCCCTCGCAAGCTCAACAACTTCCTTGCCACCAACTACCCCAAGATGGTCCGCATTACCACGCCAAACCTTCACGCCATTCCCCGACGCGTTCAGCTAGGCGTCATGGATGTCTCCAAGGAGCCTTACCATAACAACAAGGATCTGGCCTGTGCCGATGCCATTTATACTATTGGTCGCGAGGGCTCCAAGCACGAGGGCCCTGTCAGAGATGAGGTGGATGTTCGCCGCATCATGGTTTTCGTTAACGAGCGCGAGCGGACCGAGGAAGTGGCCGAATATCTTCGATCCAAGGGTATTGACGCTCAGGCCCTGCATAGGGACACCCCCGAGAAGCGACATGGCGAGGTGCTCGATATGTTCACCTCACCTGAACCGCTACGGATTGCCAAGCCTGGAAACCCAACCGGGCGGCGCTCACTGCCCAATGTTAAAGTCCTTGTGGTGACGGACCTGGCCTCGCGAGGTATCGATACACTGGCTGTGCGGTTCGTCATCCTCTATGATGTTCCACACACGACCATTGATTTCATCCATCGTCTTGGTCGAGCGGGGCGCATGGGCCGACGTGGACGTGGTGTTGTGCTCGTTGGTAATGATGACCGCAAGGATGTGGTGGCAGAGGTTAAAAGGAGCATGTTCATGGGCCAGGCGCTCATCTAATCTAGGGCGTTGGAATGGTGGATTAGTTATATACCCTCGCAGAAAGCCCGCCGTCGTACGATCTGTCAAATACTGTATAATAACAACTGTATAACATTTTCAGACTCAGATATATCATAGAAGTGGAGTTTTAGGATTTATTATTCCAATAGAAGGGGGACCACCTACGTCGGGATAGAAAGGTTGATCTCGTTCCTTTGCTTGAACGGGACGAGTGACTACTTATACTTGCATACGTGTATTTGGAGAGAACCAAGGCTTATGAGCTTGGTTGCGTTTGTGCAATGACACACCCAGGTGTAAATCAACGTCTGAAGCAGCCGCATGTCCACCGGGGCATAGACTCGGGTATTTGTGGGTTCACCCGGGCTGCTGTCGGAGCGAGTGGGGCCGACTCACCGTGCCCCATAATTTACACTCAGAAAAGTACTTGGTGATTTGTATATGACGCCTCGAGCTATCGCGTCGCGACGCGTCTGTTGTTAGTGTTTCCCACACGACACACCTTCAATTACCACCACCATCACCACTACTATCTTGATCACCACCACGGCTTGTCGGAAAGGACCTTGCGCTACTCTTTCAAACCCCTGCGCGCAGTTCACTTGCTACCTACCAGAACCTGTGAGCGAAGATCAAGGACATATATTTTCGCCCAAATGCCACGACCGAAGCGGGCGCGTCCGGCACCAGCCCAAGCCACCCGACGAGCCTCTCCTCCAGCCGAAGCCCACGCCTCAAGCGATGACGAACAGCACAACGTGGCGAATAAGCGACGCAGCGGTCGTAAGACGCGGTCCTCGGGGGCCGGATCGAGCGTTGCTGAAGAAAAGTTGCTTCAGGCCACTAAGCGAACTCGAGATGAAGTTCTGGATCGGCTTGAGAATGAGGATGCGACAGCAACAATAGCCAGCGGAAATGCTGCGCTGGACGACGATTCGGGCAGCTCTGTCGAACTAGGAAGACGCGATGCGGCCACACCTGCGCGTCGTCGGGATACTACGGGTCTGGACCTAGCCGACGAGGATGTTTTTGGGGACCTGGACGACAGCTTTGGCGACGGTGCCATACCCAGAGCGCCCATGTCGGCCGAAACGACCATGTCCATGAGCAACTTCAAGCCGCGTTCGCGGCAATCCAGCTTCATTGGGCGCAACGACCCGCCAATCAGGCCAAGCAGCAGGCGGGGCAGCACTCCAGGTGTGGGATCGTCATTCAATATCGGCATGTTTAGACGACGCGCGAGAGAACCCAGCATCTTGGGGACGTCGCGCAAGCCACGACCGGAGCCTGAATCGGCTGTCCTGAGCTCTGACAGTGAGAGTGGGGAGGACTTTGCCCCCGATGCGGAATCAACACCCCTCAACAAGCGGAAAGGAAAGGAGCGGTCGACCTCGCAGGCTAAGCATGCGTCGCCACGCGAAATAGCAGCTGTGTCTAGCTCACGGAAGCGAAAGAGCGGAGAGCTGGGTGCTGTGGACAGCGAGCGCCCGGAGAAGACGTCGCGCGTGGAGCAGGAGGCCATAGAGAGCGACACGGCATCTGATTCTGATCTTTCGTCCCTATCCGAGTCACCCCAGTTACCGCCAGTCAATGCTCTGCCGCCGAGGCCCGTAACCCCGATAGATCTCGAGGCTATGGCTGCACCACCTGCCAGCAGTGACTCTGAGGAAGGAGCCGATGTTTGGCCAGATATCCACACTCTTGCCAAGAGACGCCGCCGACCCTCTGTGACCACACCGGTCCGAGGTGGTGCTCACTCTGACGTCTCATCTCCACCATCCCTCACCCATTCTCCCAACTACACAGAGACCAGGGCCGTGAAAGCGCGGGGTCGTGCTCCTACGCGACGACAGGCCTCACCCAAGGTCACCACGGCCGATTTGACAGGTTTGCTGCCCAAACGGCGGCACAGGAGGGCTCGCGGCTCTCCCGGTGCTGACAGCGACGATGAGTTGGACGCTTCAGCATTGGCTCAAGACGAGGATGAGCTGTCGTATCTCGATACGCGCGCCGCCCAGAGGAGAAGGGGTAGTCGCACGCGTGCGGCCTCATTCCGGCCAGGCTCACGAGGCGGTCGTGGAGCGAACTCGGCTTTGAAACCAAAGCAAACGCCAGCATCAGCACGACCAAAGTCCCGGGCTCGAACGTACTCTCGGCGCTCCTCAGATAAGGAGAACGAGAGCGAGGAGGAGGACGAAGAGGGGACGACTGCGTTCCAGCCGATGGCGGATGATTCGTTTGAACGCGGCGCGCAAGACGAGAAGCATCAAGCCGAGGTGGCAAACCAGATGAAGGAAGTGGTCAAGAAATTCAATGAGGTTGATCAGTGGGAGCTGGAGTTTGAAGAAGTAGTGGAGACTTCTTCGCCCCAAGACGGGCGATGAAGAAGTGATGTGCTTGAGAAAGAAACACGGGGAAACGCTCCTTCGAAATTGGTTGGTTTCAATGGTTTGCTTGTACATAATACGTTGGTCGCAAAGGGGCGCAAGTCATGGTCATGATTAATGGGCATGGGCGAGCACTGTTAAGTAGCTCGGAACGCGTTCGGCGCACAATGAGGACACTCGAGGTTACTGGAGGACATGTACAAGCAGAAATAAGAACCCAAGAAAGTGCTCATGATAGTATCGCTGCAGGATAGACCCAGGTGAAAACTGCAGCACCATATGCGACCCGCCAACGCCAACGCCGATATTGCTAGGGTTTCTGCGCCACAGCAACAAGTTTTGACCCCATGGCTATGATGCAAAGCTGACGACCTCTGTCTTTTGCTCGACTATGGTTAGTAGCGGATCGAGGACGTTTGGATCCCTCAAGCTGATGGTCACATCGTCTGGGAGCCGTCCTGACATGAACAGAGCCTGCGAGATGATAGAGTCAGCATACATTAGTTCTGTCAACCGCGATCGGATCTTACGAATGCGGCATGATGCCAAACGAAGGAAAGAGACGAGAAGAAAAATGAAGAGAAAAGAATAGCGGCGCAATGGCTGGAGGATAGCCGGAGAAAAGAGCTCTCAAGCAACGTGAAAACCTACCATCTTGACCTTGTCAAAGCTTGCCTCCTTGGCGGTGTACTCACGGATCACCTCGTCCGTGTCGAAGTCGACGTAGACCCTGGTGTCGCGGATCCTCACAATGACGTTGTCGAGGCGCATGAACAGGCGGCAGAGGAGCAGCATGCGGTGCTCGTGGACGCGGAGCTTGGCGCTGTAGATGGAGATGCCGTTGTCGTCGAGCTCGCTCTCGTACAAGACGACCTCATCGAAGAACAGGATCGGGTCGCGGCGCTTCAGGAGCTCGATGGGTATCGTCTTCTGCGGCGGCGCGGGCCGGAGCTCGTGCGGCGAGGGACCAGCTGCCGCGGGCTGGTGAACGGTGCCGGCGTAGGTGGTGGAGTAGCTCCAGTCGTAGGGCTTGACAACCTCCTTGATCTTCTGGGTCGTGTTCTCGCGGGTGCTTTCCCAGTCGCGGGCGTAGGCGACCTTGAGCATGTTGCGGTCCGTCTTGTCGACGGCGTCGAGGGCGGCCTCGGCGTCGAAGGCGAGGGACCAGCCGGTGGGGACGTGGGTGACGGAGACGAGGTTGTCGCCGAAGATCATCTCGGGGACGGGGATGCCGATGCGCTCGGTCAGCTCGTCGATGGGCCCGGCCTTGGAGATGGGCAGCTTGCGCGTGGCGATGCGGAAGCGGCCCTGGGTGTGGGCGGTGGTGGCCGCGGAGAGCGCGTCCGGCGTGGGGAACGGCTCGTTGGGGGAGGTTATGTGATTCATTGTAGGCCGAGCGTCGAGAGCATGGGAGATGGTGGGGTCGAGTTTTTGTGTATGGGTAGAGACGCGCGGGGAGGGACTGTCCGAGGCGCAGCGTCGTCTCCGTTGTTGAAGTCGGTTAACTTGAAGTACGGAGGGGCCGTCGACAGAATCAAGATAAGGTAGTTTGAGGTCCGGCGCAGGGCGAAGCTTAGGTGGGGTCCAGGGCCAATGCCGGGATGGATGGCGGGGCTAAAAGGCGGATGCCAACCCGTTTCTGGGTAACGGCGTAGATCGTTTTATCAACGAGGCCGTCTCACGGTCTAAGTCGGAACCAGTGCCCAGGATGCCAAATTTTATGTAAGCACTTACAGACATAAGACAGCATAAGAGTATATATGTTAAGGGTGTAGAAGGGCTATTTTCTTTTGGGTCTTTCGACACATATCAGTAAACAGACTTCATGGGATTGGGGGACGATGGCATTGAACGCTGCCTGCCTGCCTACCTTACCCAAATGCTCGTAGCGGCGTCACCTACCCAAGAGGCACTGCGAGTCTGCAATACCTGCTTTGTGACATGGACATGGAAATGACCAGAGCCGTACTTGCCTGTCTTTTATATGTTTTGCCCGTAAGTCAAACTTTGTACGGCGAGGCAGCACGGAAGCCACGATGTGGAAACCTTGCCTACAACACCTCTACGGTTCTTCTACCACTGGGCATCTTCACGGGCGAACGCATTCAAAAAGTCAATGGCTGCTTTCCGGCTCGATGAACTCTGCAACACGAGGACCTCAAGGTTGAAAGGCTTCCCTGGCCGCAGGATGGAGGTCAAATTGTAAGTGATATATAAACAAAACCCCTAGTTGTCGTCAATGTCGATAATAATCTCGCCCAGGTCCCCCAACATCTACCATCACCCACCTCTCACCTCCCATTCTCTCACCCTCTCACCCCTTTTCTGATCATCTCGGCATCTGTGACTGCCATTTCCCCCCAAAATGTTTCACTATACCGGTTCATCAATCGCCGATGGGAGGAAGTACCTTGAAGAGTTCAAGGCCTGGGATGCAGCAGAACGCATCCGACGAGAGACACGGTACGGGTGTCTGACCATGGAAGGGAGCGAGCTTCTTCGTGCGGTTCCCTTCCAGACATGCCTCCAACACATGGCGAGGACGGGGCTGCCGCCTCACAGGGGAAGTAAAGGCGACGGACATCAGGACCGCCCCTCGCACCACCAGCCGGCCGGCTCTTGGTTCCGCCCTGTCTGCGAACAAGGCAGTCAGGGCAGACCACCACATCCTCACAAGCCAGCATGCAACGCACGGCGCGAGCGATTCAATCGTGCCAGTGTGTTTGTGTGCGAGAGATGTGGGAGCCACTGGGACTCTTGGTTGAAGCCTGTCGCCGGCACCATGCACAGCCAGGTAGATGTCTACCTGATCTCACTCGTGCAATGCCCAAAAAACATCCTTGGGCATTGTGAAAGGGACGAGACGCCAGCCTGGCGAAGTCGTCGAGAACATCTGGCTGCTGACCGGGCCGCATGTCTCCAGGCTTTCGAGCCAACTTTCCTGAGCTGGGCGCCCCAAAAGTTGGCCGAAAGTGCCTTTCTCCACCTGCCAGACCGCGGCTCTGGAGAAATATTTGGCGGTTACCTGGCTTGGCGCATGATATGGTACGCGACCGTGTTCCGTCCTGATGCTGTCCGCCTGCCCGGGGCACTCGTGTCCTTCCACGGACAGGAACCTGTCATCGCCGCGAACCTCAAGCTCTGGGGCGATGTAATCAACGACTATCGATTGCATCGGTTTGGCCACCTCGATATCAAAGTTGTGGTCAATGCGTATGACCAGCGGCCGGAGTGTATGGAATACCTGGCCACCAACCACGAGGAGTGGGTCGAGGAGTGCTGCTGCCTCAACGACTATGTCGGCCAGCGACGCTCAATGAAGAGGGAGCAATTCAACCTCGTCAAGCAGGCCGTGCAACGTGCTGGCACGGCAATGTCTCGCCTGGTCCAGGTGGCAGCCGCTCGGGAGACCGCCGCACGGGAGGCCTGCCGTTCCGTCCCCCCGGCCGGTGATGAAGAGAGAAATCTCGAGAGGGAGGCGCGGCAGCGGTTCCAAGCAATTAGGGCCGCCATGCTTGCCGACCCTGCCCAACTAGGTCGAAGGGTGGAAATGCAGTGCCTGCCCGGGCCGAACCACTGGGTCTTGTCGCGTCGTTAGCACGTTGGAGGGCGAGCAGGTGCGGCTGTTTAGGTTCCATATGATGATGGGTGGTCTACCATTTGTGGCGCATTGGGAATCTCAGGCTGCGAGAAAAAATGGGCTCTTGTTTGGCGGACATGTTGAGCATTTTGACGGGCGTTGGAGGTTTGGATTAATGATATGTTTAAAATGTATTGTGTAGTCAAGTTTGGTACAGTAATTGATGAGTGACACAAGATGTCAATGAATCTTTAGCGTCGTTGCCATTTTCGGGATAAGTTAAAGATAGCTCTCGAGGCGTAATTCCAAAAGCGGCATAGGACACCGATCCAAAAGGTCGGTGTAGTTACACACTCTGTCCCATGGGATATACTTTGGTGCTAGACCGGTAATCGGACTGCGCTGTTGCCATGCCAACCACCATCTAATTCCCTTATTTACCCATCCGTAACCTCCACCTATCCTCATCCACGCAAACGAAGGTCTTCTCAACTGTCACCTTCCGTCAACGACTTCCTACTAACACACAGCTTTCGATTTCCTCTTTCAGACCAAGGAGGGAGTCCAGTCCTACCTCCGACAGATCACCATGGCTGCACGCATGCTCGAGTCGCGCTTCGAGCGCATGTCGGTGAACGATGAGAACGACCCCAGCGATTCGTTGAAGCACTACTCCAAGGCCAAGGTAAGGACTATTAAGCAAACCCCTATAGACACATTTTCAGGTTTTGACTTTGTTTTGCGCAGGCTATCGTATCAACGAGCACGACACAGGTGTCCCAGAGCGGCACCCGGCCGAACCACTTCAAAGTAGCACTCCAGTCACAAGTCAATGCAGCTGCGGCAACAGCGGCCTTGCCGTCGCAAGTCGCAAGGAAACAGAATGGCCTGGCCTCTCCCTCAGCCCGAAAGCCTCTACCTACCAGCTCCTCACGGCCGTCTGATGAGGCGGATGAGGAGCGAGACACTGTTGGTCTCATCGAGCAGCCCCGTGTCCCTAAGCAATTCCACCTTGGCATGTTCGAGATCGGTCGACCCCTCGGTAAGGGCAAGTTCGGACGCGTATACCTAGCCAAGGAGCGGACAAGCGGCTTCATCTGCGCTCTGAAGGTTCTGCATAAGCAGGAGCTTCAGGTTGGAGGCGTCGAGAGACAGGTTCGCCGTGAGATTGAGATCCAAAGCAACCTTCGTCACCCAAACATTTTGCAACTCTTCGGTCACTTCCACGACAGCAAGCGGGTTTTCCTCATTTTGGAGTTTGCTGGCAAGGGCGAGCTGTACAAGCATTTACGGCGGGAGAACCGCTTCCCCGAGTGGAAAGCTGCCCAGTACATTGCCCAGATGGCGTCCGCCCTGCGCTATTTGCACCGGAAGCATGTTATCCACCGAGACATCAAACCCGAGAACATTCTCATGGGAATTCACGGCGAGATTAAGATCTCGGACTTTGGCTGGAGCGTCCATGCTCCCAACAACCGACGCCGAACCATGTGTGGCACCCTGGACTACCTACCTCCTGAGATGATCAAGCCCGGAACCTCGGACAACTATTACAACGAAAAGGTTGACCTTTGGAGTCTCGGTGTTTTGACGTACGAATTCCTCGTAGGCGAAGCACCTTTCGAAGATACCCCCGTCATGACTCAACGAAGAATCACTCGTGCCGACATGTCGATACCCTCTTTTGTCAGCCCAGAGGCTGCGGACCTGATCAAGAAGGTGAGATTTCCTGCGATGACCCTACCACGAAGGGTTCTTAATACTGACAGCGCTCTAGCTCCTTGTCCTGAACCCCGAGAAGAGAATCCCTCTCGACCAGGTGCAGACCCATCCTTGGATTCTGAAGCATTGCGTGAAGGGCGAAAGGGCCTACAATCGGGAGAAGTCAACGTGATGATTTACAGGCTGCATTTATGTTCGAAATCTTGTCAGCCATGACGGCGTTTGTGCGTTCAAGGTCTGGGCCGGGGAGCAATGATAATATGCCAGGTTACGGTTTGAGGCATAGAATGGAGTAACGGGTTTGTTTTATATGCATTATCATACAAGCAAGCACTACGTCAGAATCATGATAATTATTTAAGAAACCTGCAGCAATGATCCCTCAGTAACAATTACGCACAACGTCATGCCTTTTGAAAAGGTAATCACAGTTCACTGGCACACTCCGTCACCTCACAACCCTCGCAGGGCAGCGAAGACATCTTTCTTGTTGTCCTAAATGACAATGTGGTTCTTACCGCGTCCTTGTTTCTAGGAATGCGATGGCTACTGCGAAGCGGCCTGTTGCAACTCTCAGAGGGGAGGTAGCAACGTTAGGGAATAAAGTCTGCGCCATTCTTCGCCTTCACAAGGGGTAGAAATATGGCAAAGGCGTTTAGGTTGAAGCATTGCTACAGACCAGCTGTGTGTACCAGCTGTGTGTGCTACGAACCCATCGCGTCAATGTATTCCGCGAGGCGAGGTCGTGTTTCTGTGACAAACATGAAGCAGGGTAATTTCTTTTCATCATCAAAGATTATATAGTACAAGTGCCTGAAAGGCACAAAGCTGGGTACAGAAATCTGCTTTCTGCGATAAGAATGGATTCCCCATTTACATGAACTATAGCTCGCATTTGCTGAACTGGTTTGTACTTCTCGGGTATTGGTATGAGGGGAGGGAAGCATAGAAGCCGTCGTAAAATGTCTCGTCAGGTCGCACGGGCGGATGCCCAAATCATTTGTAGATCTCATCGAACGGTCTGGTGTCGGCGAAGCAGGAGTCCCAGACTTGGTTCACCACCTTGGCTGCCTGCTCCTCGTCCTTGCACCTGGGTCGCGCCATGACGGACTGGGTCGCTCTGCGTCGCACGCAATTCTGGAACTGTTGTGTCAGAGACCAGTTCCCCCTCGTGAAGGATTCCCTGGACCAACGGCACTCTCCGCTGAGCATTGATGCCCGAATCTTCCGGATCGGCGTGTCAGCTTTGATCGGTTCGGGGTGAGCTGCAGAGCGTTTGAAATCTTACCTCCGTGCATGCGGCATGCTTCAGGTCCTTGTCGCCCATCCAGTCTACCTTCCACCTCAGGTGATCCCATGCGTGCACCATCTCATGCGCTAGTGTATCCTCCAGGTGTTTGCGATTGCGCACTTCGTTGGCGCATATGAGAATCCCATGGTCAGGGCTGAAGCCGCCGGATTGCCGGCTCACCTGCCCGTGCTCGTCCAATCGTGCTGGGCAGCGGCGGCACTGTACGTTGGAGGCATCAAGCTTGCCGTTGAGCGCCTCAACTTTGTCGGAAAGGAAGCGGACGACGGGCGAGTAGGTGAAAAGCCAATCACGGTAGTCCTCGCAGCGCTTGCAGTCGCGGTCCTCGTGGACCTTGTAACGCCACTCCCGGTAGTGGAACTGCCCTTCTGGGGTTATTTGTCCGGAGAGGATCTTGAAATAGTTCATCCACCACTTCGTCTGCGGATCGAAACCCGTTCGGGCCGGGTCGTTGACAAGTTCCTTGGGCATGCCGGCAGTCGCAGTGGGTGCCTGCACAGGGTCGGCTCGGGTGGACTCCGATGCCATGATGGCTCTAGCCGCGCAGCAAGAGTAAGGACAATTGAATGCGGTGTGGTCCCCCTGATACTATCGAACGGGTTGCAGCGCCAATGAGAACAACTAGGCACGAAAGAAGGAGGATGACGTTAGAATTCTGCCGCGGACGGTTTGGCGATAACAAATTTGGGCGGTGAGGGCGGCCGCTGAAGATGGCGGTAAAGCTGCCCCTACGAGGCTTCTTTTCAGGCACTGTTCTATGCCTTTACGGGAAATGGAATCGCTAACCGTTCAGCTGCGTGCGGTTCTAGCGGGATGTCACTCACGCCATTTTCGGTTGGAAGGGTCCAATTACTCGCATTAAGTTAGTTCACGGTGGACCCGACATTGCCCCGGCCAGAATATGGGACTGAAGCCAACCATGCCCGCGCCTTGGCTTTGAGTTGATTCCAAAGAATGTGACGCTGCTTCTATGCAACTGCCCAGGCAGGATCTCTTGAACAATGGAGGACACAGGGATTACCGCTCACTGTAAGTCGCTATGATCGTCCTACTGCCAGGCGGCCTTTGGGCGCCTCCAGCGCATTGCGCGCGTTCAAAAGGACGACCCGGCCAAGCTCGGGCTCTCCTCACTTCTTCCCAAACCTCAATGGCGGGTTCCTAGCCTCCTGCTGCTCAATCGGACTAACCTTTGTCTTTCTTTTTTTTGCTCCACATAGCTCTCGACGACGAGATGAGGAGGCCGAGACCTCTCACCGTGGTGATCAAGTTGGGTAAGGCGATATCGGCGTCCCTTGCAGTGGTTTTCCAAAGGGAACCTTAGAGTCTGGTGGCTAACGGATGGTTGGACATTCAGGGACGAGCTCTATTGTCGATGAGGTTACACACGAACCTCTTCTACCGATCTTGACTCTGATCGTTGATACGGCGGTCAAGTTGAGGAAAGATGGCCACCGGGTGGTCATTGTGTCGTCTGGCGCCATTGGAGTAGGCCTTCGACGCATGGACGTTGCAAAGCGGCCGAAACACCTCGCTCAACTACAGGTGGGTGGTTGAAGTTACTTACTTGTGCTGATCATCTTTATTGACGATTCTTGTGGTAGGCGTTGGCTGCCATCGGTCAATGCCGTCTCTTGAGTCTGTGGGACAGCCTTTTCCAGCATCTGGCGCAGCCCGTTGCCCAGATTCTCCTGACTCGCAATGATATTGCAGACGTGAGTGCGAGCAACCTTCAGGCACCTTTGCCGTGGCTTTCCCAATTCAACTAACCATTGTTTTCTCGTTCTTCTTGTCTCAGCGTTCAAGGTATATCAACGCTCAGAATACCTTCAACGAGCTTCTGGACATGGGCGTAATTCCCATTGTGAACGAAAATGACACGCTTGCTGTTTCTGAAATTAAGTTTGGCGACAATGATACCCTCTCGGCAATTACTGCGGCCATGATTCACGCAGACCTCCTTTTTCTTATGACTGATGTCGACTGCCTTTATGATAAGAACCCGCGAACTCATCCGGACGCCAAGCCCATTGAGGTGGTGGACGACATCTTGGCCATTGATGCTGACGGTCAGTACCGGTATTGCCCCAACCGTGCCGAACCATTGCTAAAGGGAAAATAGTTTCAAGTGCTGGTTCCGCGCTGGGGACTGGTGGCATGACCACCAAGATCATAGCTGCCAAACTTGGGACTTCTGCAGGAGTCACGACTATCATCACCAGGTCGTCCTCTCCTGGTAACATCATAAAAATAGTCCGCTACCTGCAGGGCCCCCTCAGAACAAGGAGTACGGTCTCATTAAACAGCAATGGACCTGCGTCCGTCGTGGCTCTCACGCCAACCGAGGACATAGACCAGCCGCCGCTACACACGCGTTTCCTCCCCTCGGCGGATCCAATGACGGACCGTCACTTCTGGCTGCTCCATACGCCACATCCACACGGGACCCTGTATATCGACGCAGGTGCATACCGGGCACTCGTCGACAAGGCTGGCTTGCTTCCTGTCGGTGTCGTCGATGTCGAGGGAAACTTCGCGCAGCAAGAAGTTGTCCGCTTGGTGGTCGTTAACCGCAGGGCAACTCCTGGACCAGACGGCAAGCTGTGGGATGGGCCTCCTGAGGAGGTTGGCAGAGCCTTGGTGAATTATGCCGGGCCAGAGATTGCCCGGATCATGGGTCGTCAGAGCGTGGAGATTGTGAAGCTGCTGGGCTACGCTGATAGCGAATATGTGGCTCATCGCTCACATATCGTCTTCTTTAGGAGGGAGAGCAGACCAGTAACACCAAGCCCGTAAGCTTGAGCTGGGAAACATGTGATCAGGCATTCACAGAGAATTCATTACAGAGTCTTCACAAGGACGTGATTAGACAAGGCATGGCAATAAAAAGGGGTTTGAAGATCTAAAAAAGGAGGATGGTTTCGGGATGCATTAGAATTCGCATTTCCAACAATGCACAAAGTCAATGCTCACAATCATTCACCAAGAGCAACCACTTATCCATGATTTCGTCTCCTGCTGTTCACGTGCTAGCCGTCCCCCGTGAGCCTCGATGGCCTCATGGCAGACGACAAGGGGGCACAACTAAGACAAGGGACCCTTTCGAGATATGACATGGGATCGCCGACGGGCTCCCAGGCGGGGTTGAGGTTCCCGGCCCTGTAGACTTTTGTTTCCTTTGGAGGGGTCGATGGAGGGGTAGCTTGCAAGTACTGCGTATGTGCATGGGTACCTCCAGGGCTCCCCGCAGTGCTGTCTGGGCAGGGCGGGCTTCGGCGAATCGCAGTTCCAGGTGGTGCAGGAATTGTTCCCCTGGGAACCACAATTTCTGGCATCAGAACAGCGGAAGCACTTGCAGCAAGCGACGCCAACCCAAGCTCCCCAAGTACCGGACCTGCCGCGTGGAACCTTTCGACGACTTGGACCTAATTCAGAAGCTCTGGCATTTGTGTCCCCATCGAGACATACCTACCCCCACCACCTGGTATTGAGGAAAAGTGCGGCTTGGGTTTCTTGTGACTCACGCACTTCTCTCCTCAACGACGTCCGGCCACGGTCTATGAAGCCAATCCGACTGCTTGCCCTTTCCACAGCCATCAGAAGGTCCACACATAGCGCGCATCCCGCTCGCTTCCTGCCTCAAGTCCACCGTCACAGTTTTACGGCCTCCTGTAGACTCCACGCCAGCCCGGCGCAAAAGTCGCCAAAACAACAAAAGCCCAAAGCCAAATCCAAAGCCATGGCTCCCACCGCGACCACCCTCAAGGGCCAGCCCCTCGACAAGCCCGTCCTCGAGTCCATGCTGAGGCGCCGTGTCTTCTACACCCCTTCCTTCGAGATCTACGGCGGCGTCGGCGGTCTCTACGACTATGGCCCTCCCGGCTGTGCTCTTCAGGCCAACATTGTCGACATCTGGCGAAAGCACTTCATCCTCGAGGAGGACATGCTCGAGGTCGACTGCACAGTCTTGACTCCTCACGAGGTCCTCAAGACCAGCGGCCACGTTGACAAGTTCGCCGATTGGATGTGCAAGGACCCCAAGAACGGCGAGATTCTCCGAGCCGACCACTTTGTCGAGGCCATTCTCGAGGCGCGACTCAACGGCGACAAGGAGGCCCGTGGCCAGAAGGTAGAGGAGAAGGATGACCCCAAGAAGAAGAAGAAGAAGACCAAGTCTGAAGCCATCAAGCTCGACGACGCCGTTGTCAAGGAGTACGAGGAAGTCCTGGCCAGGATCGACAACTACGACGGCCCTCAGCTTGGCGAGCTTATCAAGAAGTACGACCTGAAGAACCCAGCAACGGGTGTGCTCCCCTCAGAGCCCGTTGCTTTCAATCTGATGTTCCAGACCTCAATCGGTCCCAGCAGCAACCTCCCCGGTTACCTCCGTCCCGAAACTGCCCAGGGCCAGTTCCTTAACTTTGCCAAGCTTTTGGAATTTAACCAGGGCTCCATGCCTTTCGCATCTGCCTCCATTGGCAAGTCCTACAGAAACGAAATCTCTCCCCGCGCCGGTCTGTTGCGCGTGCGAGAGTTCTTGATGGCCGAGATTGAGCACTTTGTGGATCCTGAGGGTGGTAAGAAGCACACCCGCTTCCATGAGGTCGAGCACATCGAGCTTGTCCTTCTGGATCGTGATACCCAGCTCTCTGGCCGCACTGAGACCAGGAAGGTCACTGTTGGCCAGGCTGTCAAGGAGGGCCTTGTAGACAACGAGACCCTGGGCTACTTCCTCGCCCGTATCCACTTGTTCCTGGAGAAGATTGGCGTTGATTTGTCCAAGATGCGCTTCCGCCAGCACATGGCCAACGAAATGGCTCACTACGCCTGCGACTGCTGGGATGCTGAGCTGTTGACCAGCACTGGCTGGGTCGAGTGTGTTGGCTGCGCTGACCGCAGCGCTTACGACCTGAGCGTCCACGCCAAGAAGACTGGCGCTCCCCTTGTTGTGAGGGAGCAGCTCGACCAGCCTCGTGTCTTCGAGGAGTGGCAGATTGACATTGAAAAGAAGAAGTTTGGCCCTCTGTTCAAGAAGGACGCCAAGACCGTCGAGACTGCCCTCGAGGCCACTTCCCAGGAGGAACGGGAGAAACTGGCCAAGGAGCTGAGCGAGACTGGCAAGATTAGCCTGCAGGTCGCCGGTGTCGGTGACGGCAATGTGTCTGTCGACAAGGATGCCATCAAGATCGAGTTCCGCAAGCGGGTCGAGAACACCCGCGAGTACACGCCCAACGTTATTGAGCCCTCGTTTGGTATCGGACGTATTCTCTATGCACTTATCGAGCACAACTTCTGGACCCGAGCCAGCGATGGTGGCGATGAGTCACGTGGTGTAAGTGATAATCTATTCGGTGTTTGTGCTTTTGGAAGTTTCGTTATTAATGGTTTCATTCAAGGTTCTGTCTTTTCCCCCTCCGGTTGCCCCGACCAAGGTTCTCCTGGTCCCATTGTCGTCAAATGCGCAGTTCAAGCCCCTGCTGAAGTCCTTGTCACAAAGGCTGCGAGCCATTGGCATCTCCAGCCGCGTCGATGATTCGTCTGCCTCCATTGGCAAGCGTTATTCTCGCAACGACGAACTGGGCACGCCTTTCGGTGTGACCATTGACTTCCAGACTGTGCAGGACAAATCCATTACACTGAGAGACCGTGACTCGACCACACAGGTCCGAGCCGACGAGGACAAGATTGTCGAGGCCATCAAGGCGCTTGTGGATGGCAGCAAGACCTGGTCGCAGGTTGCCGCCGAACTCCCCAAGTTCGAGGGACAGGAGGTTGACGTCGCTGCCCGTTGAGATGTACAGGAGGCTGGAGGACGGTGTTTTCGAATTATCAAACATAACTGGTAGCGTGCCAAGGATGGGCTGGCCTAGCTAATAGGAAGATCTCTCAAGGGAGCTGTCGTCTACTTTGTCCCCAAAAATTTATCGACATAAAGTGTCTGCACACGTTTCACAAAGACATGCATGAAGGATTACTCCCTTATAGACACTTCACGTTCGACAGAATATCCTGCCATCCGCATAGAGGTGTTGTGGGCAAGCCCCATGCAATGTAAGTATCATTTTAACTCACGGGTTTGTCGTGTTCCGGGATGCTAAAGGACACACGGTTAAGAGCACAGCAGCACCAGTCCGTTTGGAGCATTTCTCGTGAATTTCATGGTGATTACGGAGTTGAGGTGATGATAGAGTACCTAGTTCAGCCGTACAGTGCGACTACTTCCCACTGTAAATCGTACGAGAGATCTACAGCATCGATGGTTTGCCTTAAATGAGCGACGAGCGTCTCCATTCTGGGCTAGGAAGGTGAAGCGGGAAAGATGGACACGCCAGGTTGTTTTAGCCGGGCCCTCAGGGGACGCTACCGGAGATCGGGGATTGCTGCTTGGGCCTTGCTTGGCTCAGAAATGGCTCCCCTCCTCCGGAAACCTAAACCAACGATGAACAAGGGGTCAGCCGGTGAGCAAGAGGGAAAACAGAGCCCAAAAAGTTTCCTTGGCTAAGGCAGTGAGTGTTCTTTACTACAAACTCGACAAGAATGGTTAAGAGGGTAATTAAATGTTATAACCAACTCCACTCTATGATGAAAACATGGTAAAAAATATTGAAGTTATAATAGCACATCAGCAGCCTCATCATCTCTTTGCTGACCAACTCACTTGGGCCTACAGAGGGCTAGTGTCTGGGACGTTGCTTGAAACGCACGGGTCGTCGTTCCTCCTTGGGGGACGGCGCTTTGATGCTGCGCAAACCTGCTTTGGCCGCAGATTTCCCTAACATTGGTGGCAAACGAAACGAGGTGGGTGTTGTACGTAGTGGTGTGCGCCGCAGACAGACACACCGAGCCACCAGCAAAGTGTGTCAGGATGATTGCTTCCAGTCACCTTCTCCCGGGCTTCCACCCGTCACCGCACTGGGTAACGTTCCGGGCGACGGGCAGCCGAGCCACTTTCAGTTGGCGCTCGGCCTGCCGGTGGTGACAAGGACATGAGCCTCTCTCGGTGAATCATTCATTTCGAAGCCGGAGTGGTGTTCCGCCGCCGCCGTCATCTCAAATCCTGCTTCTTCTCTCGCGCTGGGTTGGAATCTTTTGCGACAACAAGGGGGGGTTTCCATGCGCGGGGGGGGCGTCCCCGACGATTACTGAGACGCCACGACTTCGCCATCGCGCCGCCGGTCCTCTGGGAGGCATGTTCTTGCCCGCAGTAAGCAATTGACAAGCCCCTTCTTGTCCTGACGTTTCTATTTTTCCGATGGTTTACCATGTTTGCCTTCAGGAGATATGGGGTGTTGAACATGCATGAAGAGGACATCAACGGGCTGTTCATTACTGTCGTCAAGGAGGGGGGGGGAGAGGACATGAGGATCGTGCCTTACATGAGAGTATATGCTTCTGCACTCGGTGGCTTTGCCAACATGAGGCTGATTCATGCGAGTTTCAATGGGCTCTGCATAACGCTGCGGTATGTACGCCTTGCCTATTAATACCTGTATTACTTTTGTGCTACATTTGGAAAAGAGCGAGGCTCGACGCCTTCATTTCCATCTCACGAAGCTCTAAATTACCTTATATACGGTGCCCCCCTGTCGAAGTAGAAATTCTGCCGCGTACTAATTCCTGTACAACTTGAGAAAAAAAAAAAAGAAAAAAACCCCCATGCAGTGACGATCCCCGACACAACACGTAGCGAGCATGAGCAGGAGCATGAGCAGGAGCATGAGC
>PXOD01001108.1:0-14343 GCA_003012165.1 Paramyrothecium roridum | reverse complement strand
AAAAAAAAAAAAAAAAACGTTAGTAACAGAGGGAGTTTTCTCCATAATAGCATCGTCTTCTAAAGACCACTTCAGGCCCTTATTCAGGGGTAAGTACGAGACTAATTGTACGTGAATGACTCTAACCCCCCAACACACGACCCCACATAATGGAATACTCTTACCCGAAAACGTTAGACCCGCAACTTTTACTTTTGAAGCCTACTTGATTCCTAAGAATAATCTCAAAACTCCATTTAGCCGAGTCTAACCACCTTGGCAACACGGGACCATCCACCCCTAAATGAAATAAAACAAGCAACAAGTCTTCAACTAGCCGACCCATAAGACATACCATCCTGGCCACAATCATCACATCTACAGAAAAACCCTGATGGGAAACATCATTATACTCGCTATTGAACGCCAACTTCGGACCCGATAATTTCCTTCGCTTCTATCATAGGCTTTCTTTGCCAGGCGTGAAGTCTATGAAGAGCCATGCAGCTTGAAGCTGTCGAGATGGTCCGCCATCCGTTGATTGGTGAAGTCTCTGCCAAGACGACAACTCCGTTAGGTAGCGGTGCCGACGGCAGAAATCACACAACTATTCGACGATCCGAGGGCGACAGTCCTCTCAGTAAGGCTGCAGATTGGAAGCTAATGGCCGAGCTGAAGAACGCCAAGCAGCAGACGGAGATGGATAAACGACTCGGTATTACTTGGCATGACCTGACTATCAAGGGCACCGGAACGGACGTCGCATTCCACGAGAATTTCGGCAGCCAATTTAACATTCCCATCCGTTTAATGGAAAGCCGGAGAAAACCATCACTGAAAACAATCGTCGATAACAGTCATGGGTGTGTTAAGCCGGGAGAGATGCTCCTAGTCCTCGGGCGACCAGGAGCAGGCTGCACTTCCCTACTCAATATACTGGCCAATCGGAGATCAGGATACGCTGAGGTCACTGGTCAGCTGAGATATGGATCAATGACTGCAGATGAAGCAAAGCAGTATAGAGGTCAGATTGTTATGAATACAGAGGAAGAACTCTTCTTCCCTACCCTAACGGTGGAACAGACCATCGACTTTGCAACCAGATTAAAAGTACCACACCATCTCCCATCCAATATGAGCACGGCAGACGAGTTCCAACAAATCAACCGTGAATTTCTCCTGCGCTCCATGGGCATTGAACACACTCGTGACACCAAGGTCGGAAACGAATTCGTTCGTGGTGTCTCAGGCGGCGAGCGGAAGCGTGTCTCTATCATGGAGACCCTAGCGACAAGGGGATCTGTGTTCTGCTGGGATAACTCTACGAGGGGCCTCGATGCCTCGACAGCCCTGGAGTACGTACGATGCATTAGAGCAATGACTGATGTCCTCGGCTTGAGCTCTATCGTCACACTATACCAAGCAGGCAACGGCATTTATAACCTCTTCGATAAGGTTCTTCTCCTGGATGAAGGAAAGCAGACTTTTTACGGCCCACTAGATCAAGCAAAGCCTTTTATGGAGGATTTGGGCTTTTTTTATACCGATGGAGCAAATATCGCCGATTACCTGACCGGGGTCACTGTTCCTACCGAGCGAAGGATTAATTCCGGAATGGAGAATCAATGTCCTCGAAACGCCGAAGATCTTCGCTCATGCTACGAAGCGTCGCAACTAAAACGCACAATGGCATTGGAATACAATTACCCAGATTCGGTAGATGCTGCCAAGGCGACGAAGAAATTTCAAGAAGCTGTTCGCTCCGAAAAAAACCCCGGCCTCTCAGAGGGATCGCAACTCACTGTCAGCTTCTATACACAAGTTAAATCCGCAGTGATCAAACAGTACCAGCTGCTGTGGGGTAACAAAACCTCGTTTCTAATCACCCAGGGCTTCAACATCGTCCAAGCCCTCATTACTGGTTCCTTGTTCTATGATGCTCCCAACAACTCCTCAGGGCTATTATCCAAGGGCGGGTCTCTTTTCTTTGCCATGCTGTACAATTCGTTACTCTGTGCGAGCGAGGTGCCCAACTCCTTCGCAGCACGTCCCATTTTGGCAAAGCACCGTGGCTTCGCCCTCTACCACCCTGCCGCCTTTTGCATTGCTCAGATCACTGCCGATCTACCGCTTATCTTCATGCAAGTTACGCTGTTTGGTCTGCCAGTCTATTGGTTGACAGGTCTCAAGGCTACAGGCGAAGCTTTCATGACGTATTGGATCTTCACGGTAGCCGTGACAATGTGCATGACGGCTTTGTTCCGCGCCACCGGTGCCGCCTTCTCGAGCTTCGATGCAGCCTCCAAAGTGTCTGGATTCCTCACGTCAGCACTCATTATGTACACCGGCTTTATGATTCCAAAACCTAGCATGCATCCGTGGTTCGTCTGGATATACTGGATCAATCCATTGGCTTACGGCTTCGAGGCAATTTTAAGCAATGAGTTTCATGGGCAGCTAATACCCTGTGTCGATAATAACCTAGTTCCAAACGGTCCTGGCTACAACAACTTGGACTTTCAGGCATGCACCGGAATTCGCGGTGCCCCAGTTGGTGCCTCTGTTATTACTGGTGATCAGTACCTTAGAGGTCTATCGTATAGCCATGCTCATGTCTGGCGTAACTTTGGCATTGTGTGGGCGTGGTGGGCATTGTTTGTCATTTTAACTATATACTTTACGAGTAACTGGAGCCAGGTGTCTGGGAACAGTGGCTACTTGGTTCTCCCGCGCGAAAAGGCCGAGAAGACGAAGCGTATCACCGTGGATGAAGAAGCCCAATCTGGGCTCGACTTGACCGACTTGAGCCATCGAAGTGGAGCCTCTCGCAGCGATGACGGGTTGGGAAGTCACAAGGAAACTTCCAACATCGAACCTCAGCTGATACACAATACGTCCATCTTCACATGGAAAGGCCTCTACTATACCGTCAAGACATCATCAGGCGACCGCGTCCTCCTGGACAATATTCAGGGTTGGGTCAAGCCAGGCATGCTAGGCGCTTTAATGGGTTCTTCAGGAGCCGGCAAGACAACTTTATTGGATGTTCTCGCCCAGCGGAAGACAGAAGGTACGATAAATGGTAGTATCTTAGTCGACGGAAGGGACCTCCCTGTCTCCTTTCAACGTTCTGCAGGGTACTGTGAACAACTCGATGTCCACGAGCCGCTCTCCACCGTTCGAGAGGCCTTAGAGTTTTCGGCTTTATTGAGACAGAGCAGAGACACGCCAATCGAACAAAAGCTCAAGTATGTTGATACTATTATTGATCTGCTGGAAATGCACGATATTGAAAACACTCTAATCGGCACAACTACCGCTGGACTTTCAGTGGAACAACGTAAGCGTCTTACTATTGGCGTCGAGCTTGTTTCCAAACCCAGCATCTTGATTTTCCTTGATGAGCCCACGAGTGGATTAGATGGACAGGCCGCGTTTAATATTGTTCGCTTCCTTAGGAAGCTCGCGGACGCTGGACAAGCTGTGCTAGTAACTATTCATCAGCCCTCAGCTTCCCTATTTGCTCAGTTCGACACATTACTTCTATTGGCCAAGGGAGGCAAGACGGTGAGTACCCCTTCCATTCTGCAGGGAAAGAAGCTAACACGTGCGTCGAGGTGTACTTTGGGGACATTGGCGATGGCTGTACGACTGTTAAACAGTACTTTGCTCGTAATGGAGCCCCTTGCCCTCAGGAGACCAACCCGGCCGAGCACATGATTGATGTCGTCTCCAGAAGTTCCAGCACGGGAAAGGACTGGAACGAAATTTGGCTCGCCAGCCCAGAATATGATGCTATGACCCAGGAGCTCGACCGTATAATCAGTGACGCCTCCTCGAAACCACCAGGCACCCTAGATGATGGCTATGAATTCGCAACACCTATATGGACACAAATCAAGCTTGTAACGAAGCGAAATAACATTTCGCTGTGGCGTAATACGAATTACATAAATAACAAATGCATACTTCATATTAGCTCAGGCCTCCTCAACGGCTTTACTTTCTGGATGCTGGGCAACTCAGTCGCCGATCTACAGATGCGTCTTTTTACCATCTTCAACTTTATCTTCGTCGCTCCGGGAGCCATGGCACAGCTACAACCTCTCTTCATTGCACGACGAGATATTTATGAGGTTCGCGAGAAGAAAAGTAAAATGTACCATTGGTCTGCCTTCGCTACAGCCCTGATTGTCTCAGAGCTCCCCTACCTCGTTATCTGTGCGGTCTTGTACTACGCTATCTGGTACTATACCGTTGGCTTTCCTAACAGCAGTGATAAATCAGGCGCCGTCTTCCTTGTCATGCTTATGTATGAGCTGATCTACACAGGAATTGGACAAGCTATCGCGGCATATACACCTGACGCCGTTTTTGCTTCTCTTATTAATCCACTTGTTATCGGAACCTTGGTGGCCTTTTGTGGCGTCTACGTTCCCTTTTCGCAGATCCAAGAATTCTGGCGGTACTGGCTTTACTATCTGAACCCTTTTACTTATCTTATGGGCTCCATGCTTGTCTTCACAACGTTCGATGCCCCAGTTCACTGCGGAAAGGACGAACTTGCGGTTTTCAATACGCCTGAAGGCCAGACTTGTGGAGATTACCTCAGTGATTATATGCAGGGCCTCGGATCAAGAAGCAACCTACTTAATCCTACCGACACACAAGACTGCAAGGTCTGTCAATACCGGACAGGGAGCGATTACCTCTTTGCACTTAACCTAAACGACTACTATTACGGCTGGAGGGATACTGCCATCGTCGTGCTATTTGCAATTTCAAGCTATTCGTGTGTATATGCCCTGATGTGAGTATTTTCCGCCGCCCTGCTTAGAGAAGTCAGCTAAAACCGAGGTAGGAAACTCAGGACAAAGGCGAGTAAGAAAGCCGAGTTGTAAGACAAGATTCTGCTTTTCCTAAGCCGGCAGGCTTGTAATGTGTAATCATTGGAAGGGAAATTTATGCAAGGGCTGTGGCTTGAAACTTTTTTCCCTGTTAATATTCGATCATTTGACTTTGACAGATCCAGCATCCCGGTGAGAAGCAAGCGTTGCGAGAGATACGAAGATGGGCCATTTAGTAATAGCTTGAGTCACCAAAACATATAGCGCAATTCGTTCACCTATGAATTCACCTCCCGACTGAATCTGGTCGAGGACTTGTATCTAAGTATGGCAATGTTGCATAGCCAGTGTCACTTCCAGATGAGCCCATCTTATTGAGAAGTCTCTAGCCCTTGTTGTCTGCTTGTTTTAGTAATGGAGAGAGCTGATAAAGTATCTGGATTTCAAGCCCCCGCTTGAGTTAAATGTCTTTGCGCCGCACTGAAAGTAACTTTGAAGCAATAGGCTTTGGAAATGATATCTGCCGCATGTACAGTCGTAATACGTGTATTTCATATTACATAGTAAACCCAACTCCATAGGTAAGACAAGCTCGTAAGATTCCTCAAAGCATGTTTGACAATGCAGAAGCACCGACAACACTACTAGCCGAGCCATGTCGAAGTAGCATACAGCAGGTTGTCCATGTTTACTAACTACAGCAATCGATACCAAGATACGGACGTCTCCACTCACGTTACAGTCGCTGATAGAGGCCAACGACGATGTCGCCCTTGTTCTTTAGGACCCGCCAGACTTCGAGGTTATTTGCTTGGAGGGTGCTGCCAGTGTGTATAATAGCATCACATAGCAGGTATGTCTCATGTGGATCGTTGACGAGGTATGACTCGGAGGAGCCGAGTACACGCTGAATCTTATACGTATCCGGCGGGATGCTGAGTGTGGTAAGATGGTTTCGCACCATGGGCACGTGCTCCGCTACAATGTGAGCTGGATTGTTCGGGGTCCACTGGCAGGGGTCGATTTGCTGACCACGTCGACTAATGAGAGCGAGCGAGATGTCTGTATCAGGCACAGAAGCAACAAGCCGCGCACCGGTCGGGAAGTTGTCCATCACAGAACTGTAAGTAATCGCGCCGTCAAGCATGCCCTGAGCGAGGAGCCCCGGCATATCCTTTGGCCTGGTAGGCACGAAATGCACGCTCATGGCTTCGCCGAACGCCTTGGCGAACTTGGCCGCATCGATAACCTCGTAGTAGATGCGCAGGCGGCGACCCTTGGGGCGGATGAGCTTGACGCCGAGCTGCACAAGCGCAAAATTGTCCGTCTTGTCTGCGTATTTGTTCAGCGTCAAACCGATCGCCTTGGAGCCAGGAGGTATAACAGCTCGCTGGAGGCCCACGTCCATGGCGGCGTCGGGGAGAGCGCCGACTTGCCCTGGCTCCAGGCCATCTCGGCGTGCGCACGTACTCACGAGCCGCACCATCGGCCCGACTTCCTCATACGCATTGTGAGCCGAGACACCAGTAAGCTGCCAAGTTTGCCCCTGAACGAGCGCGGGCTGACGATTGGGCGCGCCTTCATCCATGGACGCAGACAACAAGCTCGAACGGTTATGCGCGGCGAGACGCTCGTATAGCGCTTGGTAGCGCGGAGTGAGTGTAAGAGTCTTGTCGGCGAGCATCTTTCTTGCGTGCAGGCCGTATGCCTCGTTAGGGGCGATCATCTCGTGCTCGTGGAATGGGTGACCCGCAAGGTGCGCACAGAGGAGGTCGTTAAGCTGGGTCCATTTGTCGAGGATGGATGATTCCACGGAGCTGCCGCCCGTGCGCCAGACGTCCTTGTCGAATGCTTCTTGGGCGTTTCCATTGGTGGACCCGCGTCGTTTGATACGCATACAGTCCTGATTGATCTCAGACCACACCGTGCGCCCAGTTGGATCGAGCATGATGCATCCATCTTGGAGCTCGAGCCCAATCTGGTGAAGGTAATGCTGAATGGTAAAGAAGGTGCGTATAGTCCAGTCTACCGACGCCTCAACGGCCTGCACGGTGTGCACAAGCTCCTCCGGCACACACTTGTCCCCAAATGACTTTGCGCGCGCGGTGAGATACTTGTGGTGGAATGCATCCTTGCCAACTGATGCTTCCATGAGGTAATACAGCGGGTGATTTGCCGGGTTAATGCCCTTATACGTGTGGTTCGGGTTGCGCCAGTCGAAGCGGACGTACGGTCCGCGCTTGTAGCGGCCATTCGGCAGTGTGATATTGGGATCGCTGACTATTCCGAAGAAGGAATGCTTGTCCGTCCCTGCACATATTTCCTTGTACACGTTCTCGATCTGCGTGATCTCGGTACTGTGCGCCCAGATAAGCCCATGCGCGTTCAGCCCTTCGTACGTGTGCCGGATTCCAGCGCGATGGAGCATTTCCAGAAAGAGACGGGATCCGGTTGCACGAATTGTGCTGAGACCTGCAATCTCCGCTGTTGTCTGCTTGCTGTGGGAATAGATGGTTGGCTTGAGCAACACAAGCATGTAATTATCGAAACGATGGGTTAGGGATGTCTCAACCTTGTAAATTTGCTTCGACTCTCCCTCAGTAATAAGACGTAGGCGCAGCGGAGCGTTTGCGTCGTATAGATTGTCATAGTGGTTCACAACGGCATGCACGAGGCCCGGATCACGGGAGCACTGAGCGCGAACGTCTTCGGGTGTGAAGATGGAGGTTTCGCCGCACTCAGTGATGACAATCTCCTCCAGCCGTTGAGTGTAATCTACACCCGGGATCACCGCGCGATGACCGGCCAAGGAAGCGACGTCATCGGGTGTCAGTGTGCGCAAGGCAAGCTTGTTGAAGAGCGCAAGGAGCTCAGGGCTATGGGCGAGGGAAACAATGTCACAGATGGTTTCGTCAACGCTCCTCGACCCAGTATCCACAATGGGCAGGCCGTAGAACGTGGCTAATTCCTAATGATTTGTCAAGTTTATTCCTTGGCAAGGTCTATGGGAGATCATACAAGGAAGCGTGCGCGGAAGTAGAAGAGGGCTTTTTCGGACTCCCACTTGTCTGTGCTTTGTCGGTTCGTAAGCCGCGCTTGCAGAACGGAGACATCGGCTTCGAGGATAATCCGTACTATCCTGCGACAGATTCCAGCTGCGTCCGTGTACGATTCAGGAAGCGGAGCACGGTTGTCATCGGGAAGTTGTAAAGTCAGTTTGTCAAAAGCCCTAATCATGAGAGTGTCTTCTAGGGTGGAATCTTCGTCGCCACGAGCATAGACTACCTCACCAGCCGCTCTGAGGGCGGGGACGAGGGTGGATTTCCCTGTCGCGTCATTGCCATACAAAACGATAGTACAGGCGAGTTTGGACATAAGGGGCAAAGATGGGGCCAAGGAGACTTGGCTGCGCCTGCTGTAGAAAACTTGACTGAGAACCCAAGCCGGAATGGAATAGCGAAGTTCTTATGCAATTGTCGAGAGACAACTCATTGTGTGGGGTCGTTTAGTCGGGTTGTGTTGCGCAGGATCTCAAGAGCTTGCAACTTTAGAGTTAATACTATCGAGGCTATATGAGCGTAGACACTTTTAGATTGAGTAGAAAAGAGCAAGGAAATAGCGCCCGGTTATTAACTTAAATCAATTTATATAAGGCAAGCCATTAATAGAGTTTTAGTAGGATTTGGATTATAAAATAAATCAAAGGAAGGGCTATATAACAAATGTTATTTTAGGGACTGGGGAGTATAAATATATTCTATATTATAATAAAATTACCCATGATTTTTAATTTTTGAAGATAGTTTGTCTTTTGAACACTTCTACTTCTACCTTAATATTAGACTAATAGTAAAGGTTCCTAAGACATATAAAATACTAGAAATAAGCTATAAGAATAGAAATTAATACAACGAGTAAACAAGTAAGGAATTAGTAAGGTAATATATGAGAAAAGTAAATAAGATTAAGAATCAAAAGAAGCTATTATAGTATCCTCTGACGCACTAAGCAAATGAGGTTAAGACAAGTAATTGTAGACTAGAGCCAGGCTATCAGAGGTTGCGTAATCGACTGCTTAAGCTACTAGGCAGGCAAGTAGGTCCGGTTTCCTAGGGGCGGCGGGCAACCGGCTGAGCCCGAGTCATGGGCAACAGGGAGACTTAGTGCGCTGTGGCTAGGCCCGGGCCGTAAAGCGGGGAATGTATGGCACCAACGAAAAGACGGAAAGTCTAAGCTATTAAAGCACGGTAATTTGTAGGCTTAAGCTTTTGGAAATTAGTAATGAATAATTTAAATAAGTGGAATCGACGGGTTGCTAAGTTCAGACGAGGCGGTGAAGGTGGGGCCCACGGCTTAAGTTGCTTGTTGTTTTTTTTGACTGCCGTCCTTTACTGTATAACTAAGTAAGATATTGATTTCTTAACTTGGCTCACACTCCTCCTCGGACCGCGCATATATTGATTCCTATCGTCATCATCTCACTTCAATTGATTCTATTCTTACCTGCCAGTCAGCAGAGATGTCGTCTCCTACTAGCGCCGGACTCCTCCAGACACACTCACTTGTTGAGGATCATAAGATCTTGATCCGAGATGAGATATATGGAGAGGAGCTTGTTCACGAGCCAGTTCTCGTAGAACTGCTTCAAAGTGGAGAGGTACAGAGACTCAAAGGCATCTGTCAGCATGGTGTCACTGGCTTCTTGGGTTTAACGCCGCAGGTGACCCGGCTCGAGCATTCAGTCGGTGCATTCATACTCGTGCGACGAGTTGGTGCCATGCTTGAAGAGCAAGTCGCTGCTCTTCTACATGATATCTCTCATACCACTCTCAGCCACGTCATCGATCATGCCCTCTCAAAGCCTGGGGAAGAAAGCTACCATGAGGTCCACAAGGCACGGTTTCTTAAGAACACGCAGCTGCCGGCTATCCTCGCCCGCCATGGGATCAACCAAAATGTTTTCGAAGAAGAGCTCTTCCCTTTGGTGGAGATGCCTTCGCCTCAACTGTGTGCCGACCGCCTAGACTATTCTCTACGTGACGCCGTCAGCTTCGGCAAGCTTGCCGTTGAAGACGCTAGAAGGATCGTCAGCTCACTGAAGGCTTGCCCCAGTGCTACTGCGACCCGTCGTTTGCTGGTGCTGGATAATGCTGACGTAGCGCTCATCCTTTCCCGCGCATACATCAATATGGACAAAGATGTCTGGTCGGGCCCGGCCCACATCGACATGTATCAGCGGACAGGTCGGGTGATAGGCGAGCTAGTGGAGGCAGGTTCCGTGGATGAGGAGAAGCTGTGGCAGGTGTCCGATGCAGAGTTTTGGACTCTGCTTCGGCAGTCAGCGAATCCTGAGCAGCTTCGCGCTATACAGAGACTGGAAGACGAAGGGCTTCCAGATGAAGAGGGAATCCGATTACCGCAAGGCGCCAAAATCCGCACTCTCGATCCAGATATCTGGCAAGGAGAAGAAAAGCAACCGGCACCACTGTCGGTTGTAATGCCGGCCTGGGGTTCCGAGCGCCTGCAGTATATTCTTAGTCGAAGTCAGGATCAATAATGGCCATGTATCATAGATAGTTTTTATTGTCTGCAGGCACCATTACAAAACCATGACTTGCACTTTAGCTAACTCGTCCTATAGTCTCTCATGCGTCGCGTTTTCTCCTCGCTCCGTAGATATGAACTTTATCCCTATTCAGTTCTCTAGCATTACCCTCAATACAATGTGTGATTTTTCCAATGAAAGCCTCAGTTTTGTGGAGATGATGTGATGATGGTGAGATGACTGCATCATGTTTTTCGTATTGATGTTTACTAACGCTTCTATCATTCAATTGATGCGGCCGATTGTGAATGAACAAGTCCGCGGAGAACAGCCATTAGGCCGTACTGTGAAGCTATACTATGCGCCGAATAGATTGAGAGTTCAAGAGGACTGTCATTCACCCCACAAAATCTATGCACTCACGGGAATTCAACATGCTGTCCTTGGTTATGCAGCCGTAGCGGGGGTGCGGGGTCCGGGTATAGGCCAGCCACTGCAGATCAATTGTCCAAATGGATTTCCGGCCTAAGAACGAAGTGCTCTCCATATGGCGAATCCGCAGGAATACAGAGAGCAAGTAGGCCAGCCACTCATACTTTCCCGCATCAACAAGGCAGCGATCGACAAATATTGGAGCAGCTACTGCCGACCACTGGACATACGCACCAATGTGGGACAGTCAAGTATTAGTGCTTCGGAATCAACCGTGTTCCCTGTGGCTTGGCACGGCAACAAAACCAGGCAAGATGACTCGAAGGCGGGGGCTCATAAGTCATGGCTTCGGCTTTGGCACCTTTCCCACCACAAAAGTGGATATATTTCTCGGCAGTGGTGTTACTGCTGTATTTGTCAACTCCCGGTACCCGCAACGATAGCCGGGCGAGCGGTTCTAAATGCACTGAGCTTCCCTGTTAGTCCCCTGCAGCGATGCCAAACATGCTCAGATGGGACAGGCCTCGCAAGCATCCTGCAAGACGACGAAGGATTTCATTTCCAAAGCGGGACTTGGGTACAATACTTTGCGTCTCCAACTAATATTGGTAATTAGCCGACTGGTTCGTGAGGATATCCATCAAGATTGTCACTAGATCATATCTAGCTAGCTCGCTTAAAGCAAATTTTGCAAGTGTTAATGACAGAGCGTTCTGTCTTCCAAGCCGCTAGCCGCACTAGGATCGCGACTAATGCATCAGAGAAAAGGTGAAGCTACATTCAACGTGAAGCTTCTTGCGTCAAGGGTCGCTACGTCTACTCATGTGATCCTCGAGGTGAGGAATCATCCTTTGGGTGTTCGTCACCTTCTGCTACTTGGAGGATCATACCCGTTTGACCTGGTTGTGCCGAAGTACAGGCGTTCACAGAGGACACATTCAACTGCAGCTAAACCTTGGAACTTCCGTAGGATTACACACGAATTAATTTCTGATTCCAATCTAGGCATTTGATTTACCATAGCCCTTGGCAATGTAACATACCATTTCAGGATGACAGAACATAGTAGTATAGTAGTTGTACCTTGGGTATTGCTTCAAGGCTTTGACTCACTATATAAGTTGCCTCGATTGGCGATTTTTGAAGGCGTCCTCATCAGCTCACAATCATTCTCGCTCTTTCTTTACAATGGCTCGTGATACTATTACTCGCACTACCCATCAATTGTTTGAACAAACAAAATATCGGGATGCTCCGCCCAGTTTCTTCATCAAAGGAGTCGGAAATGACTGGTCGATTGGTCTAAGCCTTCGCCAGCTAATTGGCTTTACAAGGCCTACCGCTGCCAATCATACTATGTCGCATGCCCTTGTTGAGTACTGCCTAAAACGACTTCCCATTCCACACCTTGAACGACTTGCACATTTCAAAATTCCCTTTGAACTGCACGCCGCCCCATTTCAAGTCCTTCGGAAGCACCACAAGGCGTTCGGTTTCGACTGGGTTGAGAGACTAGTTTGGAGAACCCATGACCTGCACAAACCTTACAACTTCATCCGACCCGAATTGCTCCTGGCACGAAAGTCCTGCACTAAAAGACTTGTGGCGATCCTCACCATCATGCCTGGTGAAGATTACATTCGACACTATGCAAGCATTCTGGAGGTTGCTCAGCATGCGGGTGCAATCCCCGGGAACGATAAACCAATCCACTGCGTACTGTACCCTCACCTCACAAAGTCTATTATGAACTGGACAGGACTTACAGAGCTCGCTGCCAACGTTGAGCCAGGAGATGTTGTAGTTCTTGGCTTTGTGGCCGAGCTACTTCTACGTTTTACCGCTCTCGTACCGACCTCTCAAGTGATTTGGCGACAAGACTCGGAATACTACAGCCTGGTCCGGCTTGAGATTCGCCCCGGCGTCATTTTCAGCCTTGTAGGTGCCAAGTACAGCTATTGGGGCAATCTGGGTGGGATCATTGTCAAAGAGCTTGCGGCTCGCAGACCACGGGCCATCTGTTATGTTGCCAAGCAGGGTACCTTGGTGTCACCTGACGATATCCACAGCCGAATTTATTCGCCCACCAGATACTGCATCTTTGATAAAGGTGAAGCGTGTTGGCATGGAGATGATCATCCAGCCTTGCCGATCAACCCGATCTCATCCAGATTTCCAACCTTTGATCGAGGCCTACATGCTTCGACTCCCACAATCGTCGAGCAGGATGTCGAGTTCCGAACACAACTGACTTCCCATGGCGCTGTGTCCATCGACAATGAATTGGCGCAGATGGCAAAAGCACTCACGGATGTGCACGAAGAAAACCCTTCAATGCCCCGGATTCAATTGTTGCCCCTTATGTTCATCACTGACTATCTTCGGCGGCCGGAAGAATTGTCAATGTCAGTGCCGTTCGATCTTACATCACGGAATAAAACTGTGCAACGCAATAAGGACCACTTCCTGGCCCGGGCCGCCCACCTGGTTCTAGAAGCATTTGATCTTATCCAGCGTCCCAAGGCTGTCATAGTTGGGACGGGATATGGTGTCAAAACCATTCTCCCGGCTTTGGAAAGACGCGGTGTCGAAGTCGTTGGGTTGTGCGGTGGTGGTAACCGCGATAAGACTGAATCTATCGCAACAAAGCATAAGATTCCATGCGTCGATCTCTCTTTGGGAGAGCTACAAGCATGCCACGGCGCCAATTTGCTCTTTATTGCTTCTCCGCATGACAAGCATTCTGCCCTTGTCCAAGAGGCCCTCGACCTCGGTGGCTTTGATATAATTTGTGAAAAACCACTTGCTCTCGACACGGCTACGATGCGGCGTTTCATAGATCAGTCGCGGCGCTCTTCTCAGCTGTGCTTGATGAACCACCCTCTTCGCTTCTACCCGCCATTCATTCATATGAAAGATGCTACCAAAGACCCGAAGAATATTCTGAGCATCAATATTCAATTCTTCACCAAGCGCCTTGCCAAGCTCACTCATTGGAATCCTTGCTTTTCCAAAGCTGCTGGAGGCGGCATGATGCTAGCGATGGCCACCCACTTTCTGGACCTCATCGAGTGGCTTACAGATTCTCAGCTCAGCCATGACTCGGTGGAAACTATTGCTGTGACAAACTCCACAGAACCACTGCTGACAGCAGACACTCAAGTCGTGAAGACGCCCGATGTTGAATCTGCGTTCAAGATGAGTGGTTACTGTCGGTTTTCCACAAGTTACTCTATCGAATGCGACGGGGCTGCAAATACCGAACTCTTTTCTGTCAGCATCCTCTTCGAGAACAAAGATGAGGTCCGATTTAGTCAGCAGAAAGGAGGCCCTGTGCTGCTGGAACAGCGCCGCTCGGATAGTGAGTGGTTTCCAATGAAAGTGAAGTTGGAGCAGCGCGTTCGAGATGGCTCTTCGTGGCAGATATCCTTTCAGTACTTCGTGGAAGAGTTGGTGGAGGCGATCTGCATGAAAAAGAAGCCGGGATTTGCAGCTAAGGCTAGTAGCTTTAAGAGTTATTTAAGGCAGGTTGAACTTTTT
>PXOD01001107.1:0-16830 GCA_003012165.1 Paramyrothecium roridum | reverse complement strand
AAACCTTTCCAAAGGGGAAGAGTCGGGAAAAGGACTGGGGGGGGGGGGGGGGGGAGGCTGGCAGAGGCATCGCCTTTGGAAATGTGGAGTCATCATGTACCTTTTAGGGATACCAGGAAGCCAGGCGGCATGTAGACGGACGGCGGGCCTTTGAGCCCCGGTGTACGATATATACCCCCCTTTGATATAAATGTGCTTTTAGAGGTTTGGGAGCAACCATGGGACTTTACCACTCTAAGCAGTCTCCGATTCTTGGCGCGATGAACACCAGTGCTCATCGTATGTTTTTCTTTTCCTTTCAAACTAAACTAATGCTTTTGAAAGACCTGGCGGCATACCCGCCGTCCGTCCACCGAGGGGCTTGCGCTGGTGGTATGTTGAGAGGAGCAAGTACAGCCCGCCTAACCCCAATATAAAGCTACAGGATACAACGGAACAGGCGAAGCGAATCCGCTGTGTCAAGGCGTATCATTCGTAACTACCCCATGGGGGCTTGATTGAATGAAGGATGACGGCTCCTTGTCTCACTCCCCGGCAAAGGGAAGTGCCTTCCCCACATATCGGACGTCTGCCTCGGATCCACCCCGGATTTCTAGAACCTCGTCTAAACTTGATCCAACATCACCCACTCACTCACTCACTTACCTACCCACCGCCCACCGCCATTCCGTGATTAACCCCTTCGCATGTTGAAGCTTCTTTCCCTCCTACCCCGCAGCGTCACCACCAGCCGGTCGTAGCAGAAACCATGCTCTCCTACATCGTGGGCGCCGTCGCCGTGCTCATCTTCTTCTCCGATCCGATTGGCCAGCTCCTGTTTCCGGGGCAGCAGCAGCATCAACAGACGCACGGGGGCCGGCGCCTGTCGCCGCGGCCGCAGCTCAACGAGTCGTTGCTGGCGCTGGAGCTGCCGGGCGACGCGGCGCTCGAGTGCCCGCCGGACGCGTACACGGCGCGCATCCTGAGGACGGAGCCGCTGGTCGTGTACTTGGAGAACTTCCTCAGCGAGGAGGAGAGGAAGCACCTATTGGAGATTAGGTAGGTAGCTCCCTTTCCTTTCCTTTCCTTTCCTTTTCTGTTGTTCCTATTGTATAAGTATGTCCTAAAGGCCAGGATGAGGAAGTAAAAGTGCCTTTGTCCCAAAAACGTTGGCCATTGTCAAATGTGGCACGGGAAACATCATTCGTGAGAATCGTGGAAAATTATCGTTCGATTGACTGACGACTTGCCCTCCTCCCTTTTTCCCCGCTCACCAGCGATCCTCTCTTTGAGCCATCCACCGTGACCAACGACGCCCACAGCGCGGAGCGCGACACGACGGTGCGCGACTCGTCCGTGGCGCTCATCCCGCGCACGACGGCGGTGCGGTGCATCGAGCGGCGCGCCCTCGCCTTCCAGGGCCCGCGCCGCGACGTCTGGCTCGAGCGGCTGCGCACGCAGCGCTACGAGGGCCCCGCCGGCCACTACAGCCACCACTACGACTGGAGCGCCAACTCGGGCGGCTGGGGCCGCGTGAGCAGCTTCATGGCCTGGGTGGACCGGAGCCCCGACCTGGGCGGCGGCGGCACCGAGTTCCCCCTCATGGGCACGCGCGCCGCCCCGTCGGAGTCGTGGTGCCGTCTCGTCGAGTGCCCGGAGGCCAAGGCGCCGTCGCCCAGAGCTCAGGAAGCTGAGGGGTCCGGGTCCGGGTCCGGGTCCGGGCCCAATGAGGACGACCACGAGGCCCAGGGAACCACGTTCCGCGTCGTGCCGGGCAATGCGGTCTACTGGGAGAACTTTGCGCCGAGCGGGCGCGGCTATGAGGAGACGTGGCACGCGGGGCTTCCCGTCGCCAAGGGCGTCAAGGTCGGCCTGAACATCTGGAGCTTCGGGCGCATCGAGTGAGCGAGGGTGTTGTGTAAGAGTAGGTATCGCGAATAGGAAGGAAAACCCGACGCAGGATCTTTGTTGCCAGCAGTGAGGGAGAAATCACAGCCCTCGTCTCCAGAGTTGCCTGAGAAGCTTTATGATACGACAAAACTTGTGGATGACTTCCGCATGTACTTTAGTCTCACGCGTGCCATGCCTATTCTCCTGCGATTTCTACTTCCTTGACGAGAAATTGGATACCAAGAAAGCAAAACTGAATAAAAGTTGTCCCCCCCTACTCAGCTGCGCAAGGCTCTAACATCATGAAGAATATTTAGCAGTGAGAGCTGCCCAAGGACACCACACCCAGCATGGCGCATTCACAAGATAGTGTGAAATGTTCGACATATTCCTCAAGTTATTTTCAAATCCCATGAGAATACTCTATCTTATCCGAAGGCGACTTGAAAGCCTCGGTAAGGGCTCTCGGTTTCAAGCATGCCTGGCTAAATCGTCCACAATGTAGGGTAGGCGATGTCGTCTGGCAAGCAAAAGACTGTCCGCTGTTATTGAGTGTTTGTATCGCCGGTGCATGATGGAAGCAATTATGCAACAACTGAATTGATTTTTGAATTGTTGGTCCGATGCCCATAGTGAATTTTGCAACTTTGCCTGCGAAGAACTTCCTGGAATCTAGGCTGAAGCTCGCGGTCACATTTTAGCCACCATATACGTCGTGCCTACGATAAAATTACTACATTAAGATAGCAGGACTCACTTGGATGATCAATTCCTCTCGAGCGGGTGTTTGAAGTACTTTGTGCATCATGTGCAATTCCATATTTACCCAAAACTGTCCATGTGCTGCGGGCTATGAAACACCGACCCCAGCGTCTATCTGCTCAACACTCTTGGCTTCTCTATGAGAGATGCAAACCGAGTCTGCTTACCAATAAAACTAGTAGAATATCACTTTATACGACTCCGCGTCATGCCACTCCGCTCTGCCGTAAGGCACCCCTGAACCTAACTGTATGTATCCTTTTGAAATGAATCAAAAATGCTTCAAACAAACGCCGTCGCAATGCCATAACCACGTATATGTGTCGAATGCACGCTTCCAATAGTTTCCATAGCCATTTACACCATCAATATGAAACCCCAACCACCCTGCGTATATGCTTACATCCCAGAGTCGGTCACCATCAGTATTGACTCTATAACACCCAGCCCGTCAAGCTGACGAACGTGACCAGCAGACAACCAACTACCATAGAGTGAGTCGAAGGCAATTTTGTGCTGCTCACTGCACTGTTCGGGAGGCCAGATTCAGCGGCGACAGGTCTAGACACGGCGACAGCCGCAGGTACTGCGCCCTCTCCTTTGCTAATTTCCACAATGTCGGAAGTTGTGGCGTTGAAAACAGTTTGTGCCATGGAAATCTCATGGTTATCCAAATCATAAACCACGTAGGCGCTCCTGAGAAAGGTATCACCCAGGACGCTCGCCGAGTTTGTTGCGGGGGCGATGCCAAACAGACATGCTGGAACGCCGTTGGAGAAGGAAAGCTGACGGCCAGTAACGTCCACAAGATTGATCACCAGCTCATTCAAGGGCACTGCTATCGAGGCTGGTTCGCTGAAAGTGAATGTCATGTTGGCAGTCTGCTCGCCCAAGGCGCAGGGCACAAAAGCAACACCTTCTTGTGGTTCAAACACGGCATTCGTCATGTTGTAAATGGTTTCCACAATGTCGTCGGGGAGATAAGTCAATGTTGACCCCGTATCTAGAAGGACAGCAAGCGCCATGTCATCTTGAACTACCGTCGAACCAAGTCGAAGCCTGGTCAAAGTCACGAAGAACTCGCTGTACGCATCATTGATCTTCTGGACGGGTACACTAACCAGCTCCCCCTGGTAGCGTGCGCGATCAACACCACCAAACAGGAGACTTCCAGTGTCGGCCGCGATGTTGTTGAGCCAGAGGCTATAGGCGTTGGAGGTGATCATGCCATTTGCAGTCATTTTGGCTGGGAGATTGTCATAAGGTCGAAGTCCGGCGCGAGACACCTGGACCTCATTGGCCGTATAACCGATTCCCAAGATGCCTTGAGCTGATGTGCTCACATAGCCAATGCCGAATTGGAGGTCGGGGATCTCGGCCCCGGCGACCCGAACTGTGTCAGTAACGTAATCCCCAGAGGCACCGGAGCCGTCAATGTACGATATGTTGAAATAGCTGCCGAGGTACTGATATGTAGAGGATGAATTGGCGGAATACACGCCGGCAGCCCTACAGGGATTGTTCTTCATCGCACACAAAGCCGAGTTAGGCGTGTTAACCCAAAGGTCGCTACTACCCGTATCCAGGTGCAGCCGAACATCTTGTGGAGGCGATCCTACGGAGGCATTTAGGAAGTAGAGCGTGTCCTGTACGTGCGTGAAGCATCTGGATCAGCAATCATATACCACATTTGAATTCCTGATGGACGTACGAGGTTATCAATGGTGACATCTAAGACACCGTTGCGCCTCTGTAGCCTCGCCCTATCGTGGGCTACCGGGTCGGCGATCTTGTTGCGCTGTAATTCCAGACCGAGCACACGAGGCGGGCCATCTTGGCGCTTGTGCAAGGAGATGGCATTGGCTGACGATAATATTGAAGTGCCAATTGAAAGTACCGAGATCAGGCTGGTCGGCTTCATGCTGTTGCTGGATGTGCGGGTGAGCTGCGCGAAGCTGCTTGAAACCGACCCGTCTCCGTCTTTGGACACAGAATCATCCAGCCGCTTGTCCGCCTTCCCACCTCTTCTCTATTTCAATGGCAGCAACCGAGGTGATGACGTTTGTTTGACCATTCATGAACCGGAAGCCAATTGCCGAAAGTTAAGTAGGAATTGAAAGTCGCGTCCAGGCGATGCCGTCGAGCCGATGCCGATTATTGCCCACCAGACCAGCGTTCGTAATGAATGCGTCGTAATCCGAACTCGTCAACCGATGCCGCCACCAAAATAGTTGCAAGTCGTTGCCGAGGGGCCGAGAGTGGTGCGTGGCGCCCCAGTGTAATCGAGGAAGCTGAGAAGACGTTAACCCGCGCTTGGGATTTTGAATATTTCAGCAACCGGGCGAATGGTCAAAAGTAAATAATAAAGAAACGAAGAAGGAAAGATTACACGGGCATTAAGACAAGGAAGGATGAAAAGAGGATGGATCCGTTCGTTCGTGGGGAAAGGGAAGCAGGAACAGAACAGAACGGAACAGGGGCTTGGCTGAGCCACGGTGGGTAAGCTGCCTGAGTGTGAGTGAGGACGGAGGTTTTAGCAGACGCTACGGTCCGGGGGCGGCGGCAGCGGCAGCGGCTCGAGGAGCCCAGGAGCCCCTTGCTCGTCGTGCGACGGGCTTGAGGTGCACAGAAACAAGCATGCGACACCAGCAAGGTCTCGGCGTTCCAATGCGCAGCGCCAGCATCTGAAGACGATGGACCCAACCATCGGACTCGCATGAGAGGGTGGGGAGCTCTTGACGTCGCATATCAGGGGTGGGGACAAAGGTTGGGACCAGGGGGTCGGAAGTCTGCTGGCGCTTGGGTGCTGAATGGGAATGCTGAAACAGTCGACTACTGTCTTCTGACACGCTCAGGGACTGCACATCATACATCAGCCAGGGGTCCGTACTCAATGCCGCCTTTTTCACTGTCCCCTACGCGCTGGCAGCAGGATGCCGAGCAGAACCATGGGCAATTTGTCGAAATGGTGATAGACAGGAGAATGTCGGTATTCTGATTGTTGTTGCGAGAGAAAGGCGCCTCAACCTTGGCGATTCAATGCTTTGGGGTAGGTAACGGTGGCCGTCCCGTCCCCGGCTGCCCAAGGCGGCTTCGATGACCCGAGCCGGGGGTAGCACGGAGGTGTCAGTGGCCCAAATGCGGAATGGACGCCCGGCCAGTTTCGTATGGCTTATACGGTCTCACGGTGAGCAAAGGTCCCTTTTCTTACTTGACCCGAGACTCTGGGGCCATTTCGCATAAGGAAAGGGAAGGACAAAAAAAAAAAACACGACACGATGGAGGAAAACAAAAATAAACAAGGCGTCATGGTAAAAAAGCGGCAGGTGGGCGCAAACGGGTCAGACGCTCGCTGGCTGCCACTTGCCGGGAAACCGGGCTGGGCTTGGCTGGGCTGGGTTGCAGTTTCCAGTTTCTCAACAACGGCGCATCGCCATTACCCGATCAGTCATTTGAGTACCTTAACTAAGGCAAGGCAAGGCAAGACGGCCACGCGTTCCTAAGGTACTAACCTAAGGTAAGGTCAGCTATTGCGCCTTGCCACTTCTAGAGGGTCTCTCTTACGCACTCTTGCAAGTCGATGTTGCTAGATGCCTTGCCTTACCTGAGCTGAGTTAGCGTCCATCGGCTACCCTACCTTGTCTTGCCATGAGGTGAGATAGAAGTCGTGTTCTGCTCGCGAATTTCGAAACACGGGCCTGGGCTTGTCCTCTTCTGCTTCAGTCTTTACCTAATGTGGCATGTCTTGCTGAAGCGCAAGCCATACGCTGGGCGGGTTGGGCCCACGATCCCATCTCCAGCTTGCTTCCCCATCGCTACTCGGCATTTTCCACAATAGTCTATTTGTTCTAGCCGCCTTCGCAGCTTTTCCCTCTTCGGACATGCCTACCTCCTACTTAGGTAGTATCTCTTCGCCTTGCCTGCTTCACTTTACCTTCAGGTAAGGTAGTCTCCCCGATCCCGTCTCGGGGCCTCCTTCACTCTCCCCCCCACTGTGTGTCGCAAATCTTTCTTGTTCCACTGTTTCGCAACGGGGTAAAGGCCGCCGAGAAGGTCTTTGTGCCCTTTCACGCATCGTCCTACATACGGGGCATCCTTAGCCTGCTCAGCACAAATGTATCTGACCCCGGCCGTCCTACTTCCCGAAGATGCGCCTCTTTGGCTCTGCTTCTGGTAGTGATAGTCCGTGTCATCCCAAACTTGAGGCTCCGTCTTCGACACGTCTTCTACGCCCAGCGCTAAGCGAACCAACCATGGCCGTGTCGGCACTACCCAGTCGGGTTCCAAGGCCGAAGTCGACCCTGACGTTGCCGTGCTGGCTTGACCATTACCTTACTCAAGACAACCTCCGTTTCCAATATGATCTGATTCATCGCGTAGGCTAGGCCAACGCCAACGCCAGCACATCGAGATGTCGGTTTCGATGCGAGTATTCTACCTGATACCATACACTGGTTCGAAGTTCTTTGAAGCATATGCCGAATGGTATCAGGCATCCAAAACGGCTTGAATCTTGGCCGGCTCGGGCTCTCTTTCTGCCAACCCGATTCCGAGGAAGCATGGTCTGAACAGGGCCAAGTACAGACCAGATGACCTCGTAATGTCTATCCCCGGCTGATCTCCAATCGAAAGACGAGTGACCATTCTTCACCGCATCTCCCTTACCCGAATAGTTTGGAAAATGTGCTCATCGCATCAAAAGTAGCACCTGACCTCACATAGCTGGCGGCCAGGGACGAATCGTGCGATGAAGAACTCGACAGTTTCAAAATATCGTCCTTCCTTGCAATAAATCTGTTGCGAAACCCGAGCACTATTACTAATTTGCTCAATCAAGTTTGGGTGAGTTGAGACTCCCGTCAAGACCAAGCATTTTACAACCTAGCCATCGTGTTGTAAGCCGCCATCTTCTGCCCAACAGTATGTCGCTTTGTTGAGTGATGCGATGTGCGCCTACAATGCATGGGGCATGACTGTCATTTCCGAACCCCAATAGCCCCTGCCATATATCAGCTCCTTCCTTTCCATATTCTGCTCAACTTTAGATATCACTATATGTGAGGTCACTGTCTCAATGAAAGCAAGGATAGATTGAGTCCTATTGTGAGAGACCAACGAGGCCGACACTGGATGCGTTAGGATATGACGAGAATCAAAACAAGACCCTACCACTTAGGTTTCATTGGCGGCATGAAGCGATTCAAGGTGGGCGCTCGAATCGATAAGAAACGGCTGCCCCTTCTCTCCTACACTTCTCTCGCTCTTTGGATTCGTAGCTTCTTATTAGAGTAGCGTTGCGACAAGGCAGCGCCCTCACGTGGAGATATACACTCGGCTCGTTCAAAGTGTCAATCTCGTCTCTGTAAGGCCATGTGAGGCGATGGAGACTTGCTGTGCCGCAACGGCTCTTCGAAAGGTCGTGACCACGGACCACTCAACCAGAACACAGGGTGTTAAGTACCCGAGGTAAATCTAGTAAGCCACGGGCGTAGAACAGGCAAATGGCGTGAAAAGTGAAGTTAGCCCCTTGTTGCAGCTGAGTTCAGATTTCTTCCATCGTAAGCCAGCACCTCGCCCAAAAAAGACTACCGTCCAATAGCTTCGTTGGGAATTCGTCTGCCTGCCTGGGACTACGTACGCCCTCTACAGCTGCATATTGACCCGGGACCCCAATTGTGAGGTGCCTCTCATTGCGTGTAGCCATGATCAAATATGCAAAAAACGGCCAGTGGCATCAATTTTTGTAATTAGGCCAGATGAGCGGGCTCGCTATAGAGTAATCGGGTTGCGCTGCTTGCTCCTTACCACATCCCGATTCCCTGGCTTCACAACTTGCAACAAATAAACGACCATCGCTATTTGAAAGAAACTCATCAATCACACATCTTGCGATATGGACGCTGCAATCTATGCCGAGATGGACCGCTGGTAAGTCGTCACGCTGCCCACCGTCATCCCCGCTACCCTGGCTAACACGAGATGCTCCTTCAACCGCAGTCCGATGTACGCTGTAAGTTCCTACCATATGCCCCCTTCGAAGACGCTTGCGCTGATTTTGAGGTGCAGTCCTTCTTCAGCGCAATGGGCAGCGCCTTCGCCATCGTCTTCACCACCTTCGGGGCCGCCTACGGGACCGCCAAATCCGCGAATGCCATCTTCGCCTCGGGGATCCTGCGTCCCGATAAGCTCATGCAGAATACGTATGTCATTCGTGCTCGCTCTACTCCCCAAACCGATGCCATCGGACGAGGGTGGTCTAGACTCGACCGTGGAAAGGGGGGGGGGGAAATCATGTACGAAGCTAACATATCCCGTACTTGTGCAGGCTGTGCAGCATCATGGCGCAGATTCTTTCAATCTACGGCCTCGTCGCTAGCGTCATCATCATCGGCGGCATCAAGGAGAAGATGGCTGTCCACACCGGCTTCCTGCATCTCGGCGCCGGTATTGCCGTAGGGCTCTGCGGCATGGCTGCTGGTTTCGCCATCGGCATTGTTGGTGACTCTGGAGGTGAGAAACCCCCCCAACAAATGCGGTAGAAATCGACTGCGAACGGGGAACAAACGAAAGGACTAACGCTCCTCACAGTCCGAGCAAGCACCCAGCAGCCGCGGTTGTACACAGGCATGGTGCTCATCCTCATCTTCGCCGAGGTTCTGGGCCTGTACGGGGTCATTGTGTCCATTTTGATGATCACCAAGGCCAGGGATGAGGGGGTGACCAAGTGCAGATATTGATACTAGCCGTTACATGACATTGAATGTTTAGGTCGGTTTAAGAGCCACAGGGGCGTCCAGATGAAGCAGGGTAATTCATTGAATGAAGTGGGTATCATTAAATCTATATTCAATCAAGACGAACACCGTTCGCGCCTACGAATGGTATCGCTTACAAAGCCCAATCATCCCGCCCATCATTCTTCGTGATAAATGGCTCATCAATACGCTTGATGGCAAGGTCGCTGCATAGAATACTGCGACACCATTAGTTAGCCGCTCGTAGCAATATTAGCAACACCGACTTCACTTACCAAGCCGAAGCAACCAATGAGTCAAGCTCCGCGACTACAGCTTCCCGCTTCGTCCCGCTGACCAGTCCTTTGTGTATCTGCATCTGCAGCTCCTTGATCCTAGAGGCTTTGGCGACTCCGGCCTGTTCCAGCACCCTGAGCCCAAGGCAGTCGGAATGGAACGAGTGCTGGCACGGGAAGACAAAAAATTGCCTGCTAAGCAGCGGCAGCCCGCAGACATAACACTTCTCTCCAGGCTCGACAATGGCATAACGGTGGTCCAAGGCCGCTATGTCGACCTTGATATTGGCAGCTGTCTGCGAGGACTCGTCCATCTCTTTCTTCAATTCGTCAATGTTATGGCTATAGTCCTCGAGTGCGCCACATATCTCTTCCTTGAAGTCGTCGATTACGACGAAATCCGGAAAGAAGGGTATCAGATCCTCAATCTTGAGAAGATCGCATCGCTTGAGAAAATCTATTGCAGTCTTGATGCCATCCGATTGAGATATGACTTTGCGCGCAACCGCGAGCCAAAGGCTTTTCCGTAGGCGCGGGTTGGACATTGGTCGGTCCGCAACGACTGCAGCCAGCTCTAGCTCGTTGTGTGAGAGGGCCAAATCCACGGCCTGCAGGTATTGGCCCATGCTAGTGTAGATGTGAACGCACGACAACGTCCGATGATGTTGTATACACAGCCGGAGCGCAAAGTCCGGGTCGTAGCGAGGCTCGTCGCCCTGCGCTTGCAAATATGACAGAAGTCCCGACTCGTCCTTGGCAGGGTGTGAGGCGTAAATCGACACAAGGGTGTTGTGGACAGCGGCATCTTTTGAATTGAGTTGATACACGACATAGTTGAGGTATCGTATAGCTTGATTCTGAGCAATAGCTCCACCCGAGAAGTTGCGATTATACTCGAGCAGAGCGGGAATCAATTTTCGTGGTTTCAAGTCGGCGTGGCGCATCAGAATATCGACGGTTTCTTGGGCAACATGCGTCATGAGCACACTACTGTACCGATAGAACACTTCAACGTCCGTCTGTTTTTTAAGCACTCCGAGCACCTCTGACCACCGTTCTCGCTGAACCCAGTAAGAGAGTACGTAGTTGTAGTCATTCACGGCAGTGGCGAAGAAGAGAAGTTCGGCTTCCCTGCCATGACTGCTGATAACGTCGTATGCCGTCTTGCGATCAAGATCGTGCTTATACTTGTCAACAAAGTCGTGATATTCTTTCCGAACCGCATCAAGTAGCTTTCGGGATTCTGTGGGATTCAAATCATCCGAGAGCTCGGCTTGTGTAATGATCGTGTCGTCCAACGAGTTCAATTTGGCCATGAAGACTTCTACCAGCCATGAAGCAATCATAACCCTCTGCATGATGGCCGACTTCTTCAGTGATGCCAGCTTGGTCAGCAAGAACTGCCGGAGAGCGTCTGGCTGATCATTGTCGATGAAACTGAGGGCAATGTCTTCGAAAGGCTTGTTGCTACGCCCGTAGATGGTCGCCGCCTCGTCCCAGAGATTCTTGGCCACCAAATGGTCACCGTATGATGCTGCAACGGTCTCTTTTTGGATATGCGAGCGTGCGTGTTGTAGAGCCTCTTCGAATTGCTGAGTTTTCATCAGAATCTCCCAAACATTCCGACTCTCGTCTCGGACCACGACTTCATAGATTTCTTCTGAGGTGAAGAGCCAGAAAGTGTTCTTCTGCATGTCGACTGAGAAGCCGAGAGTCCTCTGGCCAGGCCGGAGGACATCGTGTTCAGATATCATCTCGCCAGTCAGTCTGTTGATAGTATATACTCGACCTCCAATGAGGGTTACAATATGCCACTGGGTAAGCGCAATACCATCAATGCCTTGGGCTGAAGACTGACGTTTGCCCGAGGATTCTTGTGGAGTTATTTGGGACCTCGGCAGCATCTTTGAATCGGAGTACACCTTTGAGCCTAAGCTGCTGTCTGCAGGCGAGTCCAGCAATTTGCCGTGAAAAATACCTTGAGAGGATAGCCAGGCGTAGGCGCGGCCAGGCAGGTTCTCGTCGTGATGATCGGTTTCCGGCGGGTCTGGGGACACCACCAATGCAGAATGGGCATTTGCCGTTGTGCGCGTGAGCTCATGAACCACAGGTTGCTCAGACTCAAACATCTTTGCGTAAACGGAGCCGCTACCATCGTGGCTGTGGCCAACCCTGCCGACGAGGTGAAACAGTCGGCTCTGCGTGCTGATCATGACTCGCCGAACATCCGACTTGCCCTGCAGATTGTCCACCCAAAGGCCTGTGATGGGGCCATCGGGAAGTTTGTGTAAATTCCTCAAGTGCTTCACCTCCTTTTTGTAAAATTCGTTCGATGTCTCAATGAATGCCTCGTAGATGTTGCCGTCCGCGGCTCCCAGCAGAATCTCCCTCGTTGAGGCTGTAGGCAAGGCCGGGTTCCAGGCGACACTTTCTATCGACACGCCGCGCAACCTCCCGAGCGGCCGTGGCTGCCTAGATTGTGAATGGAGGTAGTAGTTCTCTCCTAACGAGGTGCAGATGATGAGGTGAGAAGCGGTCGAGTCGAGGAACATGCGCCGTATTATTCCGATCTCGGACGGCTTCTTCGGCAGGTCAATGTCTGTGAGAGAGTGGTTAGCTTGTTCGCAATGAGCGTGGCAGCCGACGTATGCAGCCGAGGCCTACCATCGATGTCCTGAGGTCGGTTCAGATCGATGCGCAGGATGCGTCCGTTCGAAAGGGCGAGCACGATGACATTGTTCGCGACCTGCGCTGCCACGAAGTCTGCAGCAATGGAGAATTGCAGTTGTACGCGCTCAACAGTGAAGATGGGGAGGTCCTCGAGGCCGAGAACGCCGTTGGAGGCGACGAAGCCATCATTCGGATCCAGGGCCATGGCGGTTGTCTCAATGCTGCATAGTCATCCAACCCAATCGCTTCGGACTGACAAGCTCGCCTTGTGGCAAGTGAAGCGTCTTATCGCGTCTCGGGGAGGTGATGCAGCTGGGATACGGTCGGGGGGTGGAGAGGTTGGATCTGGGAGCTTGACGATGATGCTGAATCTCAGGTAGCCCCACCGCCAGTAGTGCGCCCAAAGCGTCTCTGCACCGAGGCAAGGTACCTTACCTTACCTACCTTAGCTTGAGCGTTCTGGGAGCTCCATTCCTCACCCCAAGCAACTTATTACATCACTGCCCGAGCGCCCTTTTTTTCCCCTCACAATATGTAGCCCGTTTTTTATAAGCATGGGCATGAAGGCATGAAGGAGCTCAGAGCAGGAATAGATGAATGCTCGTTCGGCTGAGCCGTATGCACATATTGCACAGATACGGGATTCTCGTTGATGCAGCCCAAGTCGTTCACTGGGATATCGAAAAGCAAGCTGAATAAGAGCATTCCAGCAATCCTGATTATGAGTTGTTCTTTATAGGCTCCAAGATCATAAGAAGCCCCATACGGGTTATGTATATACATCATAAATACTTCATCTAATGCTCCTCGCCAACTATAAATCTGGTGACATGTAACACGTTCAATAAGCAAAGTTGCTTTGAGCCCGGGACCATCTCCTTGGTCCCAAGCAATCCATAATGACCTCATTAAGTATATTACACAGATTTTCCCCAAAGAGAGGTCACCTTGACTCCAAAGAAGACTGGCTTGCTCGCTGCCATGATATCGTTGTCCGGTCGCCCAATTGACAAAAGGAAAGGGAATGAAAACCACAACAAGCCGTTGCCGTTGGGCATTGTACGTAAGCGGTGCCGTTACTTCTCCTTGTACAACGCCGAGTTTGCTCCGCGGCGCCATGCCCAGAACACCGATGATAAACGAGAATGTGTGACGCTCCGATCCGAGAAAGAAAAAGCTTCTGGGGGAACGTCGAATACCAGCACTCGAGGCTTGAAAACCACGAGTTCCCTCATCCTGATATCGGAAGATTAGGCTGGTTCTGCCGATATTAACGTATCTTCTGCGGCTGCAGGGAGAAGAGCATCTTGCGTATCATGATCCGCCAACTCAGCTTCTGCTTCCTGTGCGAGGACGGCGAATGGTTTCGCGTCCAAGGGCTTTCGTGCGACAACAATCCGCATCTTGACTTGCATTGTTTTGGACTTCTCCATATCCTTTGCAATTTGAGTCAGTTCCCTTGCCGCTCTTTCGCAAGCTGCCTTGCACTTTTCTCCGTCGTAGCCCATTTGCTCCGTCAATAGCCTCATATACCTCGCCTCGAACATGTCCAGACAAGATATCAACCAGAGCTTTGCAGCGGTCTTTTCGTTGATGGTGAGCGGAATGACGAACTCTCTGACGCTGACATCCACAAACCCGGCGTCCAAGAACTCTCGCGGATCCAGATGCGCGCATCCCAAGGGACGGCCGGACTTTTTCGCAGCAATACCAAGGTCGCGGGAAAGTCCGTGTACTGGGGACTCGGGAGGGAACTGGCCAAGAAATTTGCGCACATAATCGCCCGCGTCAAAATCCTGCACCTCAATCCAACCGCCAGGCTTGAGCGAGTAGAATGCGTTATCGTAAATAAACGACCAGTCGCGAAAAGCGCCTTCAAGCATACGAAAGTGGATCAGATCGTAGAATTCTGGTAAACGGTCCCAATCCTCCGCATCCTCAATTTCGAAAAAGACATTCATTGGGACGCTCTGAGTCTCTGCAATAGCAGATATGTCGGTTCCGACAACGTCACAGTCCGGAAAGAGCTCCGCGACTCTAATGGCCCATTCGCCCGTGCCAGTCCCGACGTCAAGGATGTGGCTGGGATTATCCAGAGGAGCGAGTGTCGGCTCCCCATCTAATACGTGGTAGAAAACTTGATGCAGCAAGGAGAGACGCAATTGTTCGATTTCGTCGTTGGGCATATAGTAGTCCTTGCAGTAGCGGCGGCCATGAATGTCGCGGTAATCCAAGTCCTGTGCCCACAGAGAGCGAGTCGAAGCAGCACTATACAAGTTGTTTCAGTAAACCCGGTCACTATTCGACCCAAGAATAGTAAAGCAACTTACCCTTCTATGTCAACCGCAAAGCCGCTTGACTCGGCTGCACCGTAAGGTCTCTCTGTCCTATGCGGGCTCGGGACACGAGGATAGTGGCTAGTAGGGTAAAGGGATTGGGTATCAACTCCATGCTCTTCCTCCTGGTCAGGGTCCGCCTCGTCCGCCCCAGTTGCTCCCTCTAGGCTGGAGCTGTCCAACAGATCCTCGTCAGTGTCCATGATACTGGTCATTGTCGTTTGGGCACCGTCGCTTGCGGTGGCCTGTTCGCTCATAGTCCCGTCGCTCGACTGCCTGTCGCTCTGAATGGCATTGCAGTCGTCGGACGACATGGCACCCAATCTACAATTAGACGACCGTTGTCGTGCACCGTTTTGTTGTTTTATTCGCCGCTTCTTGGCCATCGGCAGGCGAACGGGTCGGATTTCGTTGCTGGTGAAGTTACGGCGGAACAGCCAGCGACATTATAGTGGAGCTGTGTAAATCGTGGAGGCAAGGTACGGAGACAATCGTAGGGTCGTAGTGTAGCGAGAAGACGTCAGAGTACCGCTAGTTGGCAGCGACAGTGGCAGTAGCGACGCGCGAAAGGCGCACTCCGCAGTACGGGCCGGGAGCTAGTGAGAGCAATGAGGTCCAAGACGGTGTCGAGGTGGCAGAGAGGTGGTGCGACGAAGGAGATATCAGGCGGCGACGATCTGGGGGTAAAGAACGACTTGGGACAGATCAGGTAAGGCGTGCTGGGTCGAGCTTCGGTCGCTAGCCGTTGATAGTGCGCGAAGGCCAGGAGGGGGTCCCCTGGCCGGGGTATTTTGAGTAGGGTCTTGGAGATGGGATGGAGAAGCAAAAGTGGTGTACGAGAGAGAGAGAGAGAGAGAGAGAGAGTGTGTGTGTGTCTGGCGTGGGCTACCTTAGTTAGATGGATTTGGAGCCGCCCATGTCAATTCAAACCGAGTCGGGTACTGTACATTATTCTCAGTGGTAAAATGCTTTTGTGGACAGGTATCTACAGCCCATTGTCCTTAGCTCCTTTGATCCTCCCTACCAAAGCTAAGGTCAAGAGTCCGTTTATTATCGATGGGGGAAGCTCACAAGTAGCAGGCCTTGGCCTGGGCTTGACAGCTCGCTCAGCATCTTACCTTACCTGACCTTATGCAGCTTTGATGAGAAGGTTTGGAGGATTGGGCACAAGTCTGAGCCAAAGTCGACCAGCTCCGACTTATGCAGACGGTTGCATGCCCTCAATATGACTCTGCATCACGTCCACCTCGAAACAGGCATAAGTCGACGCGCCTTGGTTCCCAGCCGAGACGCTGAGTGCATTTACCTTGCAGATGGCTCAGGAATTGACAACCTCCCACCCGGGCAAGAGACGTTGGGTTGGGCTCGGCTCGGCCTCTGGGGAGAAGCGACCCTGACCGCGGGAAACATGGAAGCTCGGTTCGTCAGCACTGACTTTACTCTCCCTATCCCCCGGGTCAGGGGGTGCTTGTTCAAGGGGAAGCACCGTGGTTGGTCGGACCGGCTGCGCTGCCCATGCGCCCGTGGACGTGCAAGAACCATTGCAGTGACTGGGACTCGGGACAGAGTGGGGACGGTCAAGGAGCAACGTACGGGTCATGGGCCCATGGGCATGGAGAGGCGGGCAGTGGAAAATGCCAGGCCCGACGAGAGATGCCACAGCACAGGGCAGGGCAGGGCAGGGCAAGGCATGGCATGGCATAGCATGGCATGGCAGAAGCGGCAGAGACAGGGGTGGCTCAACCACAGCTTGGATCCCGGCGGACGGGGAGCGCGTGTCCGCTAGCGCTTCCTTCCAGGTGCAAGCGGGACGGTTAGTGGTTGGATTCCCACTGGGCCTCCGCTTGGCTCCCGACTTCTTCGCACGTTACTGGGCCCAGTTTGCGCTGCAGCTGCAGGAGCCACATTCAGTTAGCGGATGTGACCACGACAACGGCCCCGTCTCTCGTCCATCCGCAGTAAGGTAAAGTAAGGTAAGGTAACTTAGTCACTCGCTCCAAGCCACAACCTGCGCTGCTGGTCGAGGGTCATTTGCTGGGAACCTCCCAAGGTTGTGGTTGGGTTGCATTGCAGTCAGTCGTCTTCTCGTTCTCTGCATGCGTCTGGAACGCAACGGCCTACAGCGACACATCCACATCTATATCCACATCCACATCCACATCC
>PXOD01001104.1:0-14808 GCA_003012165.1 Paramyrothecium roridum | reverse complement strand
AAAAAAAAAGGGATTGATAAGCCAGCCCAGCCAGGCACTAGACCATCATCTAGGGTTACCCGTCTGCTACTAATATCCTACCCGTTTCCGCCTTTACGACTGCTCCAGTCCCACCAGCCAGTTCTTTAGAACCTGCGCTACCAGCTTGCATCTCAACGTAATTTTTTTTTTTCCCTTTTCCTCTTGGCCATTCCCGCCTCCTATCTCCTCGTCTCCCCTCGCCTTTCATACCTTATAAAGACACAAGTCGACTACCGTGGTGGTCGTTGAAGTGTGATCCTCCTCAGCTCTGAACTGGTCGCAACCGTCTTTCTTTCTTATCGATTGAGAGACTCTTGCCCCTCCCCCACTATACGAAGCCTTCTCGAAGCACGACCCTCTTTCCGGAAGCTCTCATTTGCCGATCGCATTCGCAACAATGTCTCCTTCGATTGTTCCTGAGGTCGTCGACACCCCTCCTCGGGCCCCAACTCCCGTGCACGGCTTCGGCACCCTTGCTGTGCACGCCGGCTCACCCCACGACCCTGTCACCGGTGCCGTCATTGAGCCCATCTCCCTCTCCACCACCTTTGCTCAGACTGCCGTCGGCAAGCCCGTCGGAGAGTACGAGTACTCGCGATCCTCGAACCCCAACCGCACAAACTTCGAGACCGCCGTCGCTGCTCTTGAGCATGCCCGCTATGCCCTGGCCTTTTCCAGTGGCAGCGCCACTACGGCCACTATTCTCCAGAGCCTCGCTGCCGGCAGCCATGTCATCTCCGTCTCTGACGTCTACGGTGGAACCCACCGATACTTCACGCAGGTCGCAAAGGCCCACGGTGTCAAGGTCACCTTCACTCCTGAGATTGAGGTCGATATCACCGAGCACATCACCGATGACACTCGTCTCATCTGGATCGAGACCCCCAGCAACCCTACCCTGCGCCTTGTCGATATCCGATCTGTCGTGACTGAAGCTCACAAGCGTGGTGTTCTCGTCGTAGTTGACAACACCTTCCTGTCACCCTACGTCCAGAACCCCCTGGACCTCGGTGCCGACATTGTCGTTCACAGCGTCACCAAGTACATCAATGGCCACAGTGATGTTGTCATGGGTGTCGCCGCTTTCAACAGCGATGAGCTCAAGACCCGTCTGAGCTTCCTGCAGAATGCCATCGGCGCTGTGCCCTCGGCCTTCGACTCCTGGTTGGCCCACCGTGGTCTCAAGACCCTTCACCTTCGCGCGCGCGAGGCTTCCCACAATGCCACTGCTGTCGCAGAGGCCCTCGAGGCGTCTCCCAACGTCATCGCCGTTAACTACCCCGGCCTCGACTCCCACCCCCACCGCCACATTGCGCGCAAGCAACACCGCAACGGTATGGGTGGTGGTATGCTCTCATTCCGCATTCGCGGCGGCCACGCTGCCGCCGAGCACTTCTGCCAGCTTACCAAGATCTTCACCCTGGCCGAGAGTCTGGGCGGTGTCGAGAGCTTGGTTGAGCTTCCCAGCAGCATGACCCACGCCGGTATTCCCAAAGATCAGCGTGAGGCCGTTGGTGTTTTTGACGACCTTGTCCGGATCAGCTGTGGTGTTGAGGAGGCTGAGGACCTGAAAAATGACGTGATCCAAGCCTTGGAGAAGGCTGTTGGTGCGGCTAAGAACGGGACCAATGGCGTTTAAGTGGTGAATTATTCCCTTTTTTCTTTACAATCTAGAGCGGCGGATTTTTTTTATTTTTTTTCTTATTATCTCCCCTTGGAGAAAGCATCCCATGATAGGGTTAAAAGGCGAATGGGTCGTACAGAGTTTGACGGCATTCATGAATTCCAGGTGTGGCATGAGAGCGCAGGGTATCGATCATCCCCGTCAAAGGGACTCTGATTAGAAATGAAGATAAATCTTTAAGTCCTATAAACTCCTTCACGCTTCAGGTGATTTTCCAATATTGTTAGTGGGTATAGTTGATTAATGAACGCCTTCTCCACGCTCATTCGGCCCTCCGCCTGTGAAGCTCATTCATTCCTTCACAGGCCGTTTCCGCAATATAATGTAGCTCATCGAGGGTATTGTTATTGCAATTGGTAAACACACCATCTATGCTCTTTTGCCACTCCGAAGTGGTATTCGCAACCGCTGTCTGATATGCATTAGTGTCGTATTCAACAACTCCCATGGTACGGGTTCGAGGAGTCAGCTGAAGGCTGAAAGGATCGGAAGTCGGGTCAAGCGCAAAGTATTCAATTGGATTCCCTGAAGGGGTCGGCTTCTGTTGGACGCCAGTGACGATTTCAACGAAACGCTGCGACAAACTCCTTCCCAGACCACAAGGGTCGACAAGGTCGAAATCCGGATGCGGAGGCGAGTCCCCCACGTGATGAAAGTCTTCCCCGAGGTAATAGTCATACGCAAGAAATGAAGCTCGGCAGATGCGTAGGTTCCTCGCTGAGGTTCGTAATGTCATGGCGACCCATCGACAGTCCTCCGTCGGTCTTTTATTCGGCAATCCTACCCAGAGCACCTTTGTGAGGTCCTCATTCCACCCGTCCGACTTCTCCGTCTTGAGATATACCTCGTTAAGATAGAGCTCCTGAAGGGTAGAGCCGAAGTTATCAGCGAATTTTGTAAATGCATCAGGGTCAAGTTCGATGCGCTTCAGCTCCAACCGCGTAAGATATGAGTGGATGACTCGCGGAGCCGGTAAGGCATGCGCTCTCCATTCCTCAATTGGCATTTGCCATGATTTTGTCAGCTTCAAACCTCGAGGGGGTCTGTCCTCGTGATCCGCACCCACTAGGCACAAACTTTTGAGAAGTTGAGCATCCTCAATCAGGTTCCAAAGACAGACGCCAAAGAGTCCTACGCGTAAAGGCTCGAACTCGTATCGACGGATGGTCAAGACTAGGTGCTCGAGTAACTCAACAACTCTCATGATATTCATCACATCGACAGGATTGGTCCAGAGACGGCATATGGCAATGTCCGTCACATTCTCCAGAACCATCGTATTCAGTTCAGCAGACTCCTCGTCTGGCCGGTTCGCGAATGCTTTCAGAGTGATTGCGAGAATCCTGGTAGCAGCATTGCAGTGGCTGCCGACCAATTGGAATGGCAGGTTCAGTCGTAATCGCTCAATATCGCAGCAGGCCGACAAAAGAGTATCCAAAGTTTCAAGGTACTCTTCTTCGGTGAAGGATGACTCTCCCATGCAGTACTTGGTCTGTAATGCTTGGCAGAACTCGACCATGGATGGCGCTCGTGAGAAGACACTGTTTAGAAACTCAACCTCCACTTGGAGGATGACATTAGCTGAGCTCAAAGACGTGTGGCGTGATTCGATAACCTACTCTCATCTCGAAGCACCATGAGGTCAATGTATAGGCTCTTGCAATGCTGTCCAATGGTATTCAATGCATGTAGCTGCGGGCGGGTGCGTGAGCTTGTTTTGCTCAATCGCGAGAACTCAAGTCCCAGAGTACGGCATGCATAAGGCTTCAATGTCGCATTGAACATGTGGCATACTAGTCGTAGCCGAAGCACATCGTTCTTAGATCCACAGTCGACGCAATGCACCAGAATGGCATCGACCAGTTCCCGCGGTAGGCGGTCCATTTCACTTGTGATGCTTCAGGAGATCAGCTGATTAAGTCGAGCGATTACACACTAAGATTCTCTGTCGTACGATGGTGAGCTGCGACAATTGGGTTAAAAGGTCAGCTTCAGGTTGGAAACTAGACCTTCAGACATGTCCTTTGTTTCAAAGAATTGTAGACATAGCTGACCTGCTCGACGGGCCTGGGTTGGTCGATCTGGCACCCAAGAGGATGGTGATGGTCACTTGAGAAATTTATGACTTCGTAGTGAAGAATTATCCCCAATCGCAGCCTTATCAATGTGGAGAGGAAACTGGTGAAGTTCAAAAACAAGTAAACTGAAACAATCGTCGAAGTTGAGAGCTTGGTTTATCTGCTTAGTCAGTGCTCATCTAAGGTAAGGTCAGGTACAATTTGAGAGGCAAACACAACGCAGGCAAGCGGTTAGCAAAATAAACCAAACTGCAAAATATAATTCTTCTTCAGTATTAGTAGAAAAATATTAAGAAAATTTAAGAAAGATCTTAAAATAAATTCCTTATTTTAATCTCTTTTCAAAAGAATTCTATTTATTTTATTTTATCATATTAAGAATATAACATAAGTATTAAGCTTCCGCCTAATGTATGATTTATCAGTGGATTGGTGGTTTTGCAGTCCGGGTTTTTTTTGCTAACCGCCTGGCAGGGTAAGGCGGCTCTTAACTAAGGTAATACGCCAGTACAAAAATTCTTTTATTCTTCCTTCTTAAAGTTTGAAGATGCTATGAGCCGCCAGGTCCGATGCTCTCATTCTAGAACCAGGCAGGTGCAAGATGTGCGGAGGAGTTACCTCGACGAAATTAGAGACATTTGGAGACCATTATTACTGTATACCGTGGCTAGCTGCCCGTGACCTATTGGACGCTCGACGAGCCTACATAGACGACCTTTGTCATAATGCGATCGTAGGGTTTCCGTAAATGCCATACATCGAATGGTGGGCCTTTCAACGTACCCATTTGTCTGTGAAGTATCCTGTTGCGAATGCGTAAACAGCCTTGTGCAGCAGATCTATGATTTGTTCGCTGACAGGCCATGTCCTTCTCAGCCGTTAGCTTATACCTTTTTCGTTTACAATTGTTTTTTTTTTCTTTGTTGTTTTTTTGTTTTTTTGCATGGTTGGTCGGGATCGGAACTCACCAAGGTGGCGCACCAACACCTGTCCAGTTCTCCAACGTTTGGTCAATCATCAATCGGATCCCAATGAACATAAAGTCGCTGAATGGTCCCCTGAACCCATAGGATGTCATGACAGCCCGGATGACACCTGCTAGAGCTCCTTGCCCATAGTGCATTGCCATGTTCAGGCGCCACATTCCCCCGTCGGTTTGCGGGGACATTCCTATCAGACTGCCCAGCGTCTTGCCCGGAACAAGAGAATTAGGGCGCGAGGTGAAGAATTGCTCGATCTTTTCACCCATGGTCATTCTGCGTTTGTTGTAAGAGTCATGGATGTATGCATTATCGGAGGGACAGCAACATACGCGGCAACGCCAGCGACACCGGCACCACATCCGTAAAGGAACAAAGTCCCAATCGGCACGGCAGCCTTCGGGGCGCCGGGTACGGATGACCGCTCGGACATGGATGCCATTCTCGTTTGTTAGCTGTATAGGTTGTCTGTTGGTGATACTCCAGTTCACATTCGGGTCTCCTCCTTTTTGGCGTTGAGGAGAATGTAGTGTTTTCTTTACGTGCCGACGTCCGCTATTTATGGATGAGGTCACGATCGTGTAAGTGCATGAATCACCTGTGCACCTATGACGTGATGTAGCGATCTGACTAGGGGAACACATCAACCTCTACTCATGACTGAGTGTGGTCAATATTATCTCGTCTGCACTGTGGGAATAATTGTCATGGACTTGCATCGGATATACTTCATTGAATGGACACGGAGATACAGCACCGTTCGTCACCATGAAGATCTTGCATGGCCCAGACAGTATAGACTACCCTATACCTCGTTGTTACAAATACCGCGATCATGGGGACCAACGCACGCGACAGCCAGGGTGTGGTGATTTATCAGCTTCGGAAGGTGTCCTGTGAACTGTGCTCAGGGTGTAGGATATAAACAGGTACATTTCGCCTCTGTCGAAGAAGATGCGAATCTGCTGGGCAACTCCCTAATAGTGAATACATGTAAGCAGTGACTCTGAAACAGCCTGAACAAATGGTGAACTATAGAGCACATGATTTGTGTGCCAAGGTAAACCCAGTTGGATTCGCAGCCGATCAATCAATACGAGGTGAGAAGCTTAATCCAGCTAGCTCACGTTATACGAGCCACAACGTTCCAATCAGTAGCCACCTTCTTTTGAGGTCGAGCGTGCATCAGACGGCAAGAGTGAGGGGGAATCGAGGTATCGGAAGCTCAATACGAGAGATGTGATGGCCATATTGAACGCCAGGACATTCCATCAAGCCGAACACACGTAGTGATTTTGTAACAAGGGTGACAAGAAGCAACGCTGGCCAACTGTACATCTACTACCTATGTAGTAACAAATGCATAGTGGCCGAACACTCACAGACTAAGCATGTTCACGGTAGTGGTGCACTGTAAGACAAATGGGAAAGGGAAAACGAAAAAGAAATGTAGTAGGCGGAACAACCATAAATCGTGGAAATGCAAATACACCGTGGCTCAAAATGGTGGGACTTGATACCGACAACCTGGTTTGACATAACACCAGGTAGTTATATGCAGAGAGCAAATAGTCGACCTGGGCCTAGACTGTTTGCCAGTGGTGCGAGGAAGACGACCTCACATGAACCCACGCTAAGGCGGAAAATGGCTGGTGGCTAGGCCAGTTTCGAAGGAGGAGTGTACACTATTCTAGCCTAGGATATCGCTGGTGGCAAGCGTGGTTTGGAGTCCTAGACTGGCTCGAACCTCTTTGATGGGATCACCAGATGGAAAATTCTGCTTTGGGCAACCGTGATCGGCGACGGAAGAAAAAAAAGGGCAACCGCAATGACCAAGTCTGACAAAGTGAAGCAAGAAAGAGTTGGGACGGGAGATTGACCGAACGGATACCAATATGGGCCAACGAGCTGTTGGCAGACTGCAGCTCTTCGCCAGGTAGGGTAACGCAAGATTTATGCCCCTGTCAAGCGAGGAGAATCTGCGGAGATGCAATTGGTGAACATGATTGGCGGCGGCTGCTTGCAGTTTTCCGTGCCTAAAGCCGATGGCCAGTGGAGTTTGCCGGGAAGCGCTAGGAACGTCTCATGATGGTTGGAAGTCCTCATGCAGGATTGGCTCGTGTCCAATCTTTTCGAGGCCGGCACAGTTTCGAAAACGAATGGGCGAAACCAGACTAGACGATCAAGTTTGGTGCAATCTACTCGCGACTTTTCATTTTAATCGTTTAATATGCTCCTAGAGGCGGAAAGGCGCGCACCGGGGTGGTGAGCATGAACATCCTTGTTCTCCACGGGCTCGAGGCGAATAGCCCTGGAGATAGGGAAAACAAAGTGGAAGCACATCCCGATCCCAGACAAGGACCGATTTGGGCTTGGCTAACGGTCGGCACCGCTAAGAATAGTGGGCATTGGAGAAAGTCAGAATGTAGTTCCTCTGCTGTGGAGGCGGACGGATTGCACAGCCGCGTGCAGCGTGGGTCTTGTCTGTGCTTTCTGTAGCGCAGAAGATGCCAGCACATGACGATGATGACGCTGGCGAAGAAAAAGATGGTAGGCCGCCAAGCATCGTGAAAGGATCTTCTCTGCCCTTAGCTGGTTTGATGGCGGAACAGAGGGAGGGGCTATGGGCCGAGCCAAGCAGCGCTTAGGGTGGCCTTGGCCTCATCAAAGTTCCTTCCCGTCGCCTCCGAAACCAGGCCCTCCGAAATTGATTCAAATTTCCCTCTGCGAGGGGCGGTGATGTGTCTCAAGTCTGCTGGCTGGGGGATGGGACCGGGGCTTAGCTGGCATGCGCCTTTGGATGAATCTGGGTCAGACGAGAGTCAGGACGGATATTGCTGTGGTTTTGGGCGTTCAGAGGCCAATCCATCGCATCCCATCGTTGAAGATATATTCCTTTTTTCTCCCTCTTGGTGCCCTCTCCCTTGGGTGGATTGAACAAGTTGACGCGCGGGACATCGCGCGTCGCAGGAAGAGGCACACCCCTACCCTACCTCGCCTTGCCATACACTTCGAGCAGCCAATAGTCCGTATCGAGAAGGTCTCCTCGGGCTAGGCGCGCAGAGGTTGATAAATTGATGATGGTTGGCTCCACCTCGCCAAGTACTGGTAGGTACCCGAATGGAAAAGGCTCAGCTTGGGTTGGGTGGCGATCGGGGCTTGCAGACACCTGCAGAGACTTAGTTTGTGGTTGCCGACGGACGGTTGCAATGCCAAGCCGCCGGCTAGTCCGCAGGGGGATTAGCTCGGCCGAGATGGTGTCTGACCTTTTTGGCACTATCATCGTGGACCTGCTCCGGACCTGGGAGCTTCCAAACAATCTTTTTTGGGGCGACTCAGACCCAGCTCGACAGGGACGGCTACGGATGCCGTATCAACCAGCTCTGTGCATGCCGAGCACTGCCGCCGTCTGGCAATGGTTGCTCTCGTGGCGAAAAGGAAGCCTCGCCGGCGTACGCCGTGGACCAATGGCGGTGTTGCTCCGGAGACGGCCAGAGATGCAGATGCAGATCTAGAGGTTGGGTTGGGCAATTAGATCGAAGCCAAGTGTGCAATTTGCCGTTTCCCGATACCCTGTTTGCCTGTCCTGCCCTTCCTCTGCTATTCTGTGATGTGACGGTAATTGCTCCGCTGGCCGGCCTCCCCTTCCTTGGGCCTGGACGGGTGCTTTCCTTTCCTTTCCTTTCTTATCCACCCCATCCATCCGTCTCGTTCTAAAACCCCCCTCCCCGCCTTGGCCGCCTTTCCCTTTCACATTGCTCTCACCCTGGTCTGATCTGGTCTCGCGCGGTGGACCGAGCTCGCCTGCCTGACCTCACCTTACTTCCGTCACCTCCCGCTCTCCCGCTCTCTCTCTCTCTCCCCCTCTGGCTCGTCTTATTACACCGACCCCCCCCAGCCTCTCCATCTTCATCCTTTCCAAACTTCACCCACCACATAAACAAACAGCATCGTCAGCTTCGCCCTGTGCATTCTCAGTGCCTCTGCATCTTCCAACGTCCCAGGTCTTAGCACACCTGACTGCTCGCAGCCGCTGACCGCCTGCTACTTGTTTTTTTTAATCAACACCAACCACAGACATATTCACAATGCGCTCCGCTCTTGTCGTCGCTCTCGCCGCCGCTGCCGGTGTGTCGGCCCAGGCTGTTCCTACATACGAGAGCACGCTCAACATGACTGTTGACCCCAACACCATCCAACCTCCATCCCGTATCTGTAAGTACTTGCTGTGCATCCTACACCGTCGTCCGCGAGAGCGCGTTTGCCGCGACATTGGATCATCAGCAGACTGACCATTTGTCCAGCCGAGATGTGTCGTGCTCAGTGGGACAGCTGCGAGCTTCTCTGCGACAACAATACCAAGGACAACGATTGCGAGAACGACTTGTCGTACAAGTGCACCTGCAACGGCAACAGCTCGGCTCCCGGTCTCCAGTACTACGCTCAGACGATGCCCACCTTGATTTGCCAGGAGCTGTTTAGCCAATGCAACGCCCAGCACGTCGGCGATTCTCGTGCGCAGAAGGCTTGCGAGGACAACATTTTCAGCAAGTGCAAGGATCTCCCCGCTCCCGAGGCTGCCTCGAGCGATGACGATGAGGACAACGAGGCCAGCAGTAGCACTGCCGCCTCGCAAACCACTGAGCCCACTGAGACTCCCGCGCCCAGCGACGACTCCGGCGAGAACGAGGAGAACGTCACTACCACCAGCTCCGATGGCTTTGCTGCCCCTACTCTTGCCCCTGGTGGCAACGGTGTTGCTGCCATCGCTGCCATTGGTGTTCTTGCCTACCTCATCTAAGGGATTGAGTGCTTCCAAAACACGAACAGGACTTGGGATTTACCAAGCACATTCGACATGTTGTTGCTTCCTCTTGCTTAGAGGAGCTCACCAACTGTTTCCGCTTCTTGCATGACCGGCTACATGGCCCTCTGCAAGGCGTGCACTTTTGTTTTTCTCGCTCTCTTTTGACATACGCACATTATACCATTGACGAAGTAAGGATGATGGGACAGGACCGTGGGGTGATCTGACAGCTCTGGAACGTTGGTAATGAGAGGACTGGACAAGGTTATTGATGGATGACGCATCGCGCTGCCACGCATCATTTGAATTGCGCCTGCCATAATTTCATGCGGCATCGGGGCGGCGGAGCAGGATTGGAAGGTTAGGCCAGAAGGAGACAGGCAAATAGATATGATTTTAATGTCACGACCTCTTTCTCTGTGATAAATTAGTGATGATGTAGTTTGTGAGCAAACAGTACTCTTCCAAGGGGTTACACTACCGGATTCTCACGTAATTGCATTCACTTCTGTCCATGTGACATCGCCAAACGTCCAGATCGCCGTAGCGAGATAGTCCGTTGGTCTGTTGCTGCAAAGGTGATAAAGATGATACTCGTCTTGTCTTAATCTTGGGTTTGAAGCTAGACTTGGCTGAAATATCCGATGGCCCTAGCACCTGCAACATATTGAGGCGCCGTCATCATCCAGCGGTAGGCATATCCGCTCCTCATGGCAGATCGTAATGTAACATACTAGAGTGTCGGGTGCGATATTGGATCGTTACACGAGCCTTACGGGGTGGAAGGGTGTCCGCTGTACACATGTGATCCTTCTGTGAGCTGTTATTCAAGGGGTTGATGTAGGCCATTTTGATTCATGTAAGTATGTGCGCATCGCTACAACCGCCTCGTGCTTTACTTGCGCGAACTCCTCTCTCTGAAGGTACGTGAGTCCTCCATTGATGTGGTTAAGACCAGGATAACACAAAACAGTGATGAAGGCCTCTTTGGTGACAACATCTGCAACAGAGCCGCAGCAGACCAGTCAAGAGGGAGGTGATGCGGCCAAGTCCTCTTAGCCGTGAGCCAGCACTACAAACATCGCGAGTTTATGGCAAAAGCTTCAGACTGTCATACCTTTACAAACAGCCACGATGTTCTGGTGTATCTCGGGTATCCCCTTGCAATCCATGTGTGGTAAAGCGCTGTACCTCCTGACCATCAAAACAGGTGTTTGAGTGAACAGATGGCAGCTCGAGTCGTCTTATGAGGAACTAAACATACCACTCGAGATATCAAGCGAGTGCCTTTTTCCGATATTGTGTAAAACGGTATGACGGACCGCATGCCATCTTTCCTGTAAACTTCGTCTCATTTCTCGTGAGATCAGCGACTCTGACATCCTCCAAAATAGATACGAGCATGTTGCAAATCACAAGACGCAGGAACATATGAGACGCCGGCATCTCCCACTATGAAAAGGCCTTTGCGAGGTGTTTCCTGAAAGCAACGACCAAGAATCGAGGAATAGACCAGGAAAATTGTGCGTTTGATGTCTCGGATTCTGACACGGCGATATCAAGCCTCTCGAGCAACGGTCAAATATTCCGTTTTACGATCAAATACCTATTAGATCACACGAACTTGAAGTCGGGTAGCAGCAACACGTCTAAGATGTCTTTTGAGGTTCAATACCATTCTCTTACCGACCACGACTGGTAGGCGTGGAGAGGTTCACGGCTACAGTGCCTTTTATGCCATGGTATTCTGTGGATCCCGGGAAGTGTCATATCTTATAGGTAACTCCGCGAAGAAGAAAAGGCACACGATTGTTTTGTGCACCTAGACTGGTTTCTCGAGATAATTCTGAACTCTTCAAGCCAACATAGTTATGATGTCGGGGGCCAGAAAGACATATTTATGCCTGCAGTCGTCAGGTAAGCAATTTTGACCCGATAGATATTCGGACAGTTCGCTTTGATGTCTAAGCCAAGGTACAGATCAAGCGAAGCATGTCCGGCAATAAGTTAAGTCGTACATTAAACTAAGAAAGGCTACGTTGAAAGGAGATTGTCACTATAGGCTCTACCAGAGAGCGGTGTTACGTCGTGGCACGAGGAGAAGGATTCAACAGCCGTTTGACTTGGTCTTCAATACTGCAGACAACTTATGATTAAAGTCAAGTGTGTCAAGTATGCTTGGCATTGGAGGCATAACTTTATGATTCAAGTCAAGTGTGTCAAGTATGCTTGGTATTGGAGGCATAACTTTGTTGACTGTCTTCATCAGTTTCGACGCCAGTTATGAAATATCTGCTTAACCTCCACACCAAGCAGGATCTTGGAAGAAACACTGTTCAGAGCTTGACTCTGCAACCCTTCGTAGGTGTAGATGCATAGGAGCTACAAAGGTGAGGTTAAGAACACCATACATGTGGGCTGGGGAAATTATGAGCAGTTCTTATTGGCGTGCTACTTCAGGATAAGGAATCGGACACTTACTTTTGTCACGTATGTTTCTTTCACATTTCATTACCCCTCTGTATTGATGGACGAGCCTTTCTCGGTGGATCAATACGCATAAAAGTTACCAGCGATAAACACCCAGAAGGACTAGTCGATGAAATCTGTGTTTAGCAAAAAGGTAGATTTACACATGTCACAGTGAGAGCAGCAAGTAGGGCGCCCAAAAGAACGACCGTAATTTATTAGACACAACAGTGGGCTCGCTGTCTTGGAACCAGTATGCGTTTGGATCCTCGACAGCTGTATGCTGCGATTACACTCAAACCGTAGATCCTACGGATGTCTGAACACAGTCTTGACGCACCATACCACTTATTCGTCTGCTGTTGCTGGAAACGGCAACGTCAAGTCTATTCTAGGGTGCATGTACTCGTGGCCCGGTGCTTATGCCCGTCGATCTGATGGGATGATGGTGACATGCGGCTGCTTTCTCAATCGAGAAAGAAGCTCGTGGCTTTCCTGGAGGAAGACGACACTAGCTTCCCATATCTTACCAACGCAAAGGGGTCAATGACTAAGAGATCATAGAGCGTAAGCAGACATGGTGCCGGCTAACATCCAACATCGAAGCGCTGCCCGGAGGACAGTGGCCGCGTGCTTTGCCACCAGCAGCACCGTCGCCAATTTCGAGAAGAAGCGAGTCCACTGATGACTCGTGGACTCGTCAAACAACTGGCATCGAGTCACCGAGGAGCCTCCTGGCGCGCCTTTGTCAAATCATGAGCTTCATGGCATATCCGTATTAATAATAAGCCCGTCCTCTCTCGGCATCTTGTGGCTATGCGCCAGAGTCAAGTGCAGCCGAATGTTTCAGGCTTCTCGCCGATGCCATAAATCGTGCAATCAACAGCGCCTTGTGATCATATCGGCTTACTTGACCCATGGATCTGGCAGGCAGAACCTTGCGAGGGCAACTATCATTCTACGTTGACCCCCCTCGAGCTAATCTTGGCAGAGTGAGATGTATAGCATCGACCTTAACACCTCGTAGCGGCTTCAGATCCCAGGCGTCAATTGAGCAAGGGCCAAGTTCCCGTGAACAGATGAGAGAATACCCACAGGGTACTTGGGGAGAAGATACCACTGAGACTTCCCTGAAGAGAGAAAAGTCTGCTGTCTATGTCTGCTATGAAGCAGACCAACGCCTCGCTGCTTAGTGAAGGAGAGCAAGGATCATTAGCGGGTGTGTGCTCTTGACAGCTGCTTGAGCCTTGATCCGTGCTTGAGTTCGGAGCTATACGTGCTTCATTCCCGAAGGCCTGGGTTGGTCTGTAAGCATGAGTGGTCCCGTCAGATCATGACGCGGGCCTGCACTATTTGACGATCCTTCGTGCTGGGCCGGTTGGCCGGTGGGCTTGCCACGTTTAGAACCATGGAAGCACCACCACATCCAGAGGGGCCCAACAGTCAGGGAGGCTTACTGTCTGCCATGTAGATGTGCCCAAACTGGCCCTACCCGTGGCGACAGTGAGGATTGGATGGGGCCATGCTATTCCAGTGTTGCGAGAGCCCCGTGGCCAAGATGAGCGGCCTCGGAACTTTGCACACCACAGGGTCCTACTCGTAGGATGCGATGTGCTTCTCGAACCCAAGCCGGCATCCCACACACGGAACGAGTTGGTGCGAGGCCGAGCATCTAGACCACGTACCGGTGCGTTTGAAGATGCCAGTAGGTGGCGCTCGCGCCTTCGCGACAAGTCGGGATTTCGCACGGCTACCCAACCTTTAGGGTTGTTCGGTCGGAGAGAAGCCGATCTTAGTCGTGGATCCTTCTGTGGCTCCGAACATGGTCGCGAATAGATGACGCCGTGGGGCTTTTGCAGTCTGTGGAAATACCTCAGCTGTCAGCGGTTCAAGATTGCCCACCTGTGCCGCTAACCCTGCTGTCCGTGGAATTGATTGATCATACTCGTCAGAGCGTGCTGTCTTTGTAGAGCCTTTCCATGCATGGAAGGAATACCTTAGACATAAGACGTAACGCGATGAAGCAAGCAAGGGGTGGCCGAGAGCACAAGCGTAAAGGGACAAATCACGGCCGACCAACACATTTTATTGTTATGCAGATTGCTGCACGTCTGAGAAACTCTGACAGGTTAGAAGGATACAGCTTCGACCGCCGTGGGCCAACCGCATCATCCAGCTACTGCGATGGCCAGGTCATCCTTGCAAGGTTGAAACGAAAGATGAGTAGCCAGCTTGTCCTGTGTGGCACCGCCAAGAAACAATCGTGAATGGCCCTCGCGGTATGCTCGACCCCGGATTGGGCAGTAACTTAGCTGGCGGGAACTTGTTTGAGGGGAGTCAGCCGCAGTGTGTTTGTAAGTGCTGGAGACCCAAGGCTCAAGGATGCGGGCAATTGTGCATGCATCTTGTGGAACCTGGCCTTAGTGCGTGGAGAAGGTGGGAGGATGCTACGGAAGGGATCGTCCTGGCAGGGGTTCACGAGCATTTTTGGGCGGTTGAAGGAAGCCTCAACTGGGTGTCATGAATGCATGAATCTCGTACATTCATGAAGCAGAGAAGCGGACGTTGAGGCTATCGGGTACGCCCTTTGGAGCGTTATCCGAGCGGTTGGGTCTCACCGTCCAGAGGAACTGTCTGATTTGGTTTCACCAAGCATCGATTGAATGCTTTACCCTTTTGAATTTCCAGATCAGGACAATTCTTGATCAGGGACCACGACTATGATGCTGCTGATGGTGTGGAGGAGAATATGGGGGGGGGGGGGGGGGG
>PXOD01001103.1:0-11603 GCA_003012165.1 Paramyrothecium roridum | reverse complement strand
CACACACACACACACACATCTCAACAGCACCTACGCACCAACCCGAATACCCAAGCAACCATGTCTTTCTCCAACACTTCCACTGGCGATAAGCAGGCCGACCCTTACAAGGCCAAGACCCTCGAGGAGCCTGACCTGAAGACCAAGGTCAACGACCTTGTCGAGTTCATCACAAAGTCAAAGTACGGCATGATGACCACCAAGGAGGCCGACTCGGACAAGCTGGTCTCTCGATGCATGGCCCTGGCCGCGACTGTAAGTTTTATTGACGAGCCACGTGCGACCGTGGATGGCTAACGTCTCCCCCAGGAGGCTGGCGGCCTTGACCTGCTGTTCCACACAAACACCGAGTCCGGCAAGACCAACGACTTGGCATCCGACTCTCACATCAACATGTCCTTCCTCAACTCCTCCGGCGAGTGGGCCTCCGTCTCCGGCACCGCCTCCGTCATCACCGACAGGGACCTCGTCAAGAAGCACTACAGCGCCACGCTGAAGTCGTGGGTCGGCGACCTCGGCGACGGCGTCCACGATGGCTCCGAGAACGACCCCCGCATCGGCATCATCCGCGTCAAGACTGTCACCGCCACCTACTCGCTGGTCGCCAAGGGCTTCCTGGCCCGCGCCGCGGACATCGCCCAGGGCGCCGTCACGGGCAACACCGCCTCGCCCAACAGCTTGCGCGAGATCTCCGAGTCGGAGATTCAACAGTGGCGCTCAGCCCAAGCGTAAGAGCAGGGCTACATGACTTTAAAACATGACTCAACTGTACCATAGCATGAATGATGAATGACAAAACTTCATTTGATGAATCTCTTATTGCTTCCCGTAGTCGGCTTTCCACAACCTGTCCCACTTGTCCTTGTCGACCGCAAACTGCCTGACGAAATCGTGCTCCAGCTCGTGCGTCCTGCTTCCGAGCAGAACAAGGCTGTGCAGCGGAGGGCCGAGCTCTTCGTCGGTGGAGCACAGCTCCTCAAGCGTTCCAGCGACGAACTTCTCAGTTGTCCCTCCCACCCTAGCCGCGCCGATGGCTAAGCTGTCCTTGGTGTAGACGCCTTCCTTCCTCTCCTCCTCAATCTCAAGCATCTGCTGCGCGCACTGGCCGACGGTCATGTAGCGCGGCGGCTCGTAGATCATCCGGCCCCGGGCGAGGTTCTCCAGGCTGGGCTCCTTGACCTTGATGTCGACGAGGACCAGCGTGTGGAGTCCGATGGAGCGGTTCTCGCGGATGCGGTCGTAGAACGAAGAGGGCTTCCAGGAGTCCGTGAAGAAGACCATGGAAACGGTCTGGCCAAAGTTGTATAGTTGAAGACCGCATGCACCAATGCCCGAAAGGATGGATGCGTTCGGCACAGTCCTGACCGGTATCGAGCGCTCGCGGGCTCGGAGAACGAGATCGGTATGGGTGGTGGCGCTTTCTAGGGTTAGCACATTGCAGACCGAGGCATATCGATGGCGTGTAGCTCACCCAAAGGGATCTCCGACAACCAAGAATGCCACGTCTTCCGACTCGGCGTCTCGTAGAATCTCGTCACTGTTAGACTCGACCATTTCGCGGTCGGCGATGCTTATCGAACGTCCATAGTAGTTTTCCTACTGTAAGTCAGCGTTAGCCCCGGAGATGGCGCATCGGCGCAGGTGGCGCACCAGGATGGCCTGGTCGACGAGGAGGATGCTGGTGTAAGCCTCCAGGTAGACTCGCGAGGCCTTCTTCACCACCTCCAATCCCTTCACGGTGATATCCGTCTCATCAGAGAGACCTAGGCCCACGAGATACAGCATGGTGAATGTGCGGGTTGATTATGCGATAACGACAACGACGACGACAGCAGCGCAAATGGGAAGGGAAAAAAAAAGTCTACGCAGATGGGTGACCCGAAAAGTACCCCGCGGTGGGGTTTATCTTAGCAAATCGATAAGATACTGGAGCTCCAGCACAAACGCGCGTTTCTGGATGCGGCAAGGGTCGACACTGTGCTGTACATCCTGGCTCTTTTTGCTGGCTGCTGGTTTTCCCTATTGCTACTGCGTCGGCTGGTTGAACCTATTCCACTCAACTCGCCAGCCCGCCTTCGACCATGTCTGATTCAAAGAAAGGCAGCGCGTATGGCGCGCCAGCTGGCGATACGGATTTCCGAAAGAATTATGATCTCGATGAATATGCGGCCAGGGCCAAGGATCGCGAGGCAAAGGAGAAGGAAGAGGCCAAGGCCCGTTACGAGGCGAAGCTCGCCGGCAAAAAGTACCACAAGCCATTGACCGGCAACGAGACATACACGACCGCACGCCGGACCGTTTTGGATCTTACGGGTCAGGTCGGCAAGACACAGCTCGTCCCCGCGGGAGCCGGAGTCGGCAAGCGTGGGCGAGGCGCCGGTTTCTACTGCGAGTCCTGCGACCTCACGTTCAAGGACAACCTGCAGTTTGTGGAGCACTTGAACACGACGCAGCATTTGATCAACGCCGGGCAAACGACAGAGGTGAAGCGGGCGACGGCCGAGGAGGTGCACGAGCGCATCGCCTTCTACATCCGGCAGAAGGAGGAACTGGCCAAGGAGAAGGCCACCAGCCTCCAGGAGCGGCTGCAGCTGCGGGAGGAGGAGCAGGCCAAGGAGACGGAGGAGAAGCGCAAGAAAAGGCGGGACGAGGCGGAGAAGAAGCGGCTCGAGAGGGAGGAAGCGGCCAAGGTAAAGACGGAGTACGGCGAGGACGTGCGCGTGGAGGGCGAGCACGACGAGGACGACATGATGGCGCAGATGGGGTTCACGGGCTTCGGGACGTCCAAGAAGTGAAGTGGCTGGGCGCGAAAGATGTTGATTGGATTCTTGGCTGGATGTGTATATGATACCCTGGGCGTCGGCTATATTTACTTCTGTATAAAAGACAATATCACAATGTTCTCTGAGTCCAGTTCGTGAACGTCGTGGGGTCAAGGGCCATAATGCCGGTCGACGAGGGCTAACATGACATAGCCAAAGAGCGCCCATTGTAGAATCGAGGTTCAGAAACTACTTACTCGTTGCATGGAGAGACCTGCAGAGGTTTGGTGGCATTTCCCCAGCGTCCCTGGGCATTGTTGGTACCTCGGTTTGGAGAACGTGGGAGGGGGGGGGGGGGTTTCTCTCCTTCACTTAGTTGCCGCCAATGTGGGTGCAGGTGGCGGTTATCGACCGCTTCCCCCACCATCGACCACTCGTCAAGACTCTTCCACCACCAGAACTGCATCTACAGCACCACCATTCATAGCTTCGACGTTGCTCTGCCGCGAACCGGGTCCGCACAATTCGACCGCCCCTCGTTGTGACTTGCACTCTCCCTCTCTCTACAGCCCCCTCTCCCCCTCCCCCCCAGAAGCCCTTGCGCCTACGATTTTCCCGCCGTCATCATGGCCTCTAGCTCGGCGGCCGCGGCGTCGCTGCTGAAGCGGCAGCTCAAGGAGATGCAGACGGGCAAGGACCTGCCGGGCATTTCGTGCGGCCTCGTCAACGATAACAACATTTTCGAGTGGGAGGTGATGCTCATGATCAACGATGACTGCAAATACTACGGCGGTAAGTCCTCTGGATTTGCTGGACCCAGTGACCTTTTGTCGTTCGGCGCCTTGTTGCTGTGCTTCCTTCTGCTGCGCGTGCGCGAAGTGGCATCCGTGCCCAGACAATGCTCATGTAGCCCAACGTACGACTATCTCATGAACAACTCGCTGACCATAATATCTTCGTAGGAGGCAATTTCCGCGCCCGGCTCGTCTTCCCCCCGTCCTACCCGCACATGCCCCCCTCCCTCACCTTCCAGTCGCCCATCCCCTTCCACCCAAACATCTACGAGAACGGCGTCCTCTGCATCTCGATCCTCCACCCGCCCGAGGAGGACCAGTACGGCTACGAGGCCGCCTCGGAGCGCTGGAGCCCCGTCCAGACGCCCGAGACCATCCTGCTCAGCACCATCAGCCTGTTCCACAGCCCCAACGACGAGAGCCCCGCCAACGTCGAGGCGGCGCGGCTGCTGCGCGAGGAGAGGGAGGGCAAGAACAAGGAGTTCAGGAAGCGCTGTCGCAAGTGCGTGAGGGAGAGCCTGGGCGAGGACTGAGGGAGGGCAAGCTGGAATGGTGAAAAAGTTCAGAGTTCAGGTGAAGCGGTTGCACATCTTTGGGCTTCCTTGGAGTTCTGGCCTCGGTGAACCCTTGCATTCAGGCGGCGTCCTTTGGATTACATATGTTCTAGATTCATCAAGCGTTTCAACAGCGACCGCTTTTGCTCCGGCGGGGCACTGGCAATGTTTGCAAAGTCTCCAAGCTCCATGATGGTCTCGCGACTTTCTCGCTCATCAAACGTTCTATTCTCCTTATTTGCATATCTAGTGCTTCAGCACCTCCCAGACGACGCGGTCCCATTCATGGTCCCATCGTAAAGAGCCTTCCTTGATAGCGCCCTTCTTCAACGAAGCCAGCTCGTCCCCTGAGAGGCCCAACAACCGCTCCAAGATCTTGGTCAGCTCCTCGGCAGTCTCAAAGCCACAGCCGTTCTGACCTTCCTTGACCAGCTCTCCGAAACTCTCGAAAGCCGAGTAGGCTGCGACTGGAAGCCCGGCGCCGAACATGTCCACGACCTTCATGGGCAGGTCCACCCCCGAGCTAGACTTGTGCAGGGAGATGCCCAGATCTGCGCAGGCGAGCAGCGAGGCATAGTCCCTATTCGAAAGCCAGGCGGTATGGATGCGGACGCCGGGGAGACGGTTCGTGTCCTGGAGCTCCTGGATCCTCTCCATGTATTTTTGCTTCTCGGGGCCTTTGCCGGTGATGATGGCTATGATGGGCGATGGGATGGGATGGCTTTCGGAATTGGAAGAAGGGTTGGCATATGCAACGAGCGCATCCAGCAACAAACCAAAGTCTTCGTCCGGCGTCCAAGATGTACTGCTGACGATGAGCCGAACTGCGCCGTCGACGATGTTCTGAGCGTCGTTCTTCGTCTCGGGCAATCGCAGCAGGAATTCCTTGCGTTGCTCGACTGAAGTGATGGGCTGGAAGATCTGGGCAGGGCGGTCGTGCATTGTGTAGACTGGGCCCTTTAGCTGGTAGCGACCACCATTGAGCTGCCGGGCCATGGCATCGGTGACGGTCAGGTTGGCGTTACCAAGGTACTTGCCCAGCCACATCTCGTAGGCCCTGTAAATGGGGACCAGAGGTCTCAGGATGGCTTTCTGGGCAAGGATGGTGTGGCCGTAGTTGTGCCAGTCGACCATGAGCTTGCTGCCCCGAATGATGGCAACGAGCAGAGCAACATGGAAAGTTGGAATAGAGGGAGGGTTCTGAGAAGCGTCAGGGAAGTTTTCTGAGTGTAGCCGTCTGAGTCCGATTTACCTGAATGATGATCCATTGAGCTGGCGGTGTTGTGTACATGAGAGTCCTGAACAAAGTCCAGAATTGCTGAATCACCTTGGCTGGGATGTTGATGAAGAAAGGGAGATTGCCCCACGTAATCCATTCTGGTTGAGGTGCCAAAGGAAACATTTCGACTCGGGGGTTGCCAATGAGCTCCGGATGCCTTGCGGTTTCTGTCCGCCTGTTAGTGGCGATGAGAGTGAGAGGTTGCCTTGCCAAGATGCATACCTTTGTAGGCGACAATGTCGACGTGCCTCGCGTGCTTGGTCACGCTGATGGCATGGTACTGCATGCGCGGGCTCCTCCCAATGTCGCCAACTACCAAGACCTGGATGTGCTCATCCTCGGGGTTTCCGGCGGGCCGGTGCCGGGTAGGAATGACATGAGGGAGACCCTTGGCAACCCAAAAGGCGAACTTCAGGCCATAGTTGAGGATGACGACGGAGATGGCGCCCGCAATGATGGAGAGGAGCAGAGAAATCATTGATGGCTGGGGGGTGCGATCGAATGTTCAGATGCGATGAGAACGTCCAGGGCTTGGCAAAGTGGTAGAGGCCATGAGAGGAGCGAGTAGTTTTGAGGCCACGAGTCCGGATTGGCGATGCTGCTGCGCAAAGCTCTTGGGGGGATGTTATGTTGCAGCAGGCAAGGCTCAACCCGCTAGGAGGAGTTTGATGCGCGGATATGGTATGAAATGAATGTATCACCACCAACTCATCGGTTGCAGAATTGCACCTGTTTGCACTCGATAATAAGAGAGCTCACCTTCACAAGCTCGAAATGTGGTTACGGGGCGCCGGCGCCGGCGAGCTGTGGCTTGTGCCAGTGTGGCTGGATGCCCACAAGCTGTCTGGGTCTCACTGGGTAATCTGATGGCGTACCGTTACCTGCCCGCTGTGGGGATGTACTCGACCACAGCAAAGCCTGGGCCTTATCTCAGCCCCGCGCTGGACACGATGACCGTTTAGGCACTTCGTTATGCAGAATTTATGCAGGGGCCAGGGTCTGCAAAGCATCTTGCATTGGGGCGACCCCCATGCTGCAGTGCTGTTTTCCCCGAGCTTTTTCTTGCTGTCCTCGTATCTTTTCATTTGGATGCTCACGTAGCAGGTTTTTTTTGGGCTCTTCTCTTTTCTTCCCCCCCTCTTCCTTTTCTTTGCAAGAAGACTCCTTGCCTCCCTTTAGCCTCACAAATCTGAAACATGACGTGAGTGGGATGCTGTGTGTAAGACGCCTGCATGGGGGAGGGGGCCAGGAGACAATGACAGACAGGCAGACAGAACAGACAGACATGACAGAACATCTGTGCTCCCGCGCCGGACGTTCTCCATCATCCGTGCTGTAAAGTGCCTTTGAACAGCTACCTAAATTAGCAGGTCTTTAGGTGAAAGGGCTGGGGAGCTAGGTACGGTTGCGAGACCAGGCCTGATTGAGGAAACTCGGCGTGGAGAAGCGGGACGTGACGATGCAATGCTACTCGCCACGGGCCCATGGGCTACAGGGCACTTGGGGCTTGGCGACAACACCGAGAAATGACGGTACCGGACTTGCGCTGCTCGCAAGCCGCGTACCTACTGGCTGTACCTGCGCTGCACGTAGACTTCTGCTAAGTGACCTACTCTGATCGACACCACCACCGTCTCGTCCCTAATCTACCACGGGCACCCTTCTCCTCAACGTCTCCTCCTCCTCCTCCTCCTCCTCCTCCCGCTCGTTGCACACCGCACTTCTTCCGTTGCGCTGATTTCCTGTCGCACTTCTTTGCTTCTGTGAGCGCCTCTTGTTTTTTTTGCCTCCATTCCCGACGTCAAGGGCGGCAGACTCGGTCGTCTTTTCCGTCGCTCCATCCGAATCCAAGCCTTTTGTCACCCGTCCTTAGCTTCCCACGTGCGCCCGCCATCTGTCTCTCCTTTCCCAGTTACGACGACGCCAACCCGATTTGCGCGGGACGCTCCCAGTCCCCGACGGTGCCTGCCACGTCGCCGCCGCGTCACTTCATCCATCTCTTCTTCTGACTCCCGACAACTCGGGCGGACGAAGCAGCGATTGACGCATTGGTAGCGTCCGGTGTTGCCCTCGATTTCGACCCACTGAGCCGACCCGGGGTGTCCAGGCACTTGCAACCATGTCGTCCTCCTTCGCCCTCCCCACGACGGCGCTGCCGCATGCTCACCATGCCCATGCGCACTCCCGCTCGCATTCGCAGACGTCGTTGAACTCGTGGCGAGCATCAATCTCGAATGGGCCCAACCACTCACACAATGACAGCGCCGTGGATCCTCAAGCCCACCAGCTCCCGCACAGCCACTCGAGCACGCCTGCGCCAAACACCCGAGTGAGTCGGTCGAAGGAACGATCGGTGCCGGCCCCATTGAGCACATTGGAAGGCTGGTCGCACCTTAAACCTGCGGGAGGAAACGGCATGCTCGCCCCGGAATCGCAGGCCGCCGGACTGTCTCTGGCAGCTCAGCAGCAGCAGAACCACAGTGCTCACCACCACAACCACAGCCACGACATGGACCATGATCACAACCATGATCACGGCCACAGCCACAATCATGATCATTGCCATGATCACGATCACGACCACGCTCATGACCATCACGACCACGCTCACGACCACGCTCACCACGATCACCACCATGATCACAGCACTGACAGATCGCTATTTACAAGAATGCTTCTCCCTTGGACTGTCAGATTTCCTCTGATACACGCCATTGTGGCCGAGAAGGATTCGAGAAGAATATTCTATTTCATGATGTGGGTTGAAGCCGGCACAACCTATCCATTCGCAATGAGCTAACCATGTTTCGCGCAGGCTTAACCTTGCATTCATGGTGGTACAGGCATTCTACGGCTTCGTCACCGACTCGCTAGGACTCCTTAGCGACAGTATCCACATGTTTTTCGATTGCGTCGCTTTGCTTGTTGGGCTCCTAGCCTCAGTGATGAGCAAATGGCCTCCAAGCCAACGATTCCCATACGGATTCGGGAAAATCGAGACGCTGAGCGGTTTCGCCAACGGCGTTCTGCTTATGTGAGTAGCAGGCACTATCCAAGCAACCTGTGCACAATTGACGTGAAATAGGCTGCTGAGTGTCGAAATCGCGTTCGAAGCCTTCGAGCGACTATGGGAAGGCACCAAGACCAAGCGACTCGGGGAGCTGTTCATTGTTAGCACTCTTGGCTTGATTGTCAACCTGGTCGGCATGATGGCGTTTGGGCATCATCACCATGGCCATGACCATGGTCATTCTCATGGGCATTCTCATGGACATTCGCATGGACACGACCACGACCACGACCATGACCATGACCATTCTCACGACCACGATCATTCTCACAGCCACGGCCACGGCCACTCTCATGGCAATGAGAATATGGAGGGCATCTACCTCCACATCCTGGCCGATACCCTTGGCAGTCTTTCGGTCATTGTGTCCACCGTTCTGACAAGCTTCTGGGGGTGGTCCGGATGGGATCCACTGGCATCCTGCTTCATTGCAGTTTTGATTTTCTTCTCCGCAAAGCCGCTTGTATTTTCTTCGGCGAAGCGGCTTCTTCTCAGCGTGCCTGAAAACACAGAATACAATCTCAGGAACACCCTGGGTGGTATTCTTCAGCAACGGGGCGTCATCAGCTACTCAACCCCTAAGATGTGGGTTGACGACCGCAACGGAAGCCATTCCGGTGACAAGCTGCTGGGTATTGTACATGTTGTGGCAGCGAGGGGAGCGCCAACGGAGGACGTACGGGATCGAGTTCGTGAGTACCTTCTCAAGGAGGGCGTCGATGCGGTCGTTCAGGTGGAGCGAGAGGGCGACCATTCATGCTGGTGTTTGCGAACACGAGGCCCGACACACCCACAGACACCAAAGCCGTTCTGAGAATGGCCGTGTATGTCAGCATATATGATCGAGTTGTTGTGACGAAGCTCGTACTGTTCGACAAGGGCAAATTCTGCCGGCAACCAATAGCATCCGTTGACCTAAATCAACTTTTGGCGACAGTTCAGAAACACCATGTAGCATCGTCCTTGCACAACACTACCTAGGCATCCTCATAATTTGAGGCAGGCGCGAATCGTGTATCATATTGAAACGGGATGAGGACTGGACTTGATGTTACTATAGTTTACATGTACAAAGGCGCATTCATGCATTCGGGAGCCAAGGAAGACGAGACATGATTTTGAACGTTATTTCACGTACCAGATATTGCTGATTGTGACCACCGAGCACATCCAATGTGCACATGCAGACGTCATCAAGAGGAGACTTGATCTGTACTAGGAGATGCGACTGCTTTCGGGTGATAGAGTATTTTTCTTGTTAGAGCACGGAATAATTCCGAAGATTCAACTTTCGACCGATAGTGTTTTGCCAGGCACTAACCCAGCAACCTGAGGCGAATTCGTCAACACCTACCGATTCGGGTGAGGCTCGTCCTCAGCTCGTCGATCAACTGCCGGATCGCCTGCGCGTCGCTCCGATCAGGCACACCGAGTCTGAATAATACGACGATACCCGGCTTACGGCCCTCGGACAAGAAAGGCAGCTTCGAGATGCACGACATGACATCCGCTCACGCCACCTTTCTCAGGCTCAGGGGATTCGATGCCCCAGTCGCCGCATTCAGAGTAGGGTAGCGATGCGAAGCAAGTGGTGAGTGGCAAGACTGCGCCTGAGACGGCGACAAATGAATTGGCGTCGTGCTGGGGTGACAATGCATCTCTGCGCTCCGACAGGCTGACGGCCGCACAGATCTGCAGGACCTCTTAGGTTAAGGCCCGATATAAGGCGTTGAGTATGGACGTCGTCTGATGTGGGTGCAAAGAAGATCCCGTGCCTCGTCTGTCCAAGGACTATAAGTAGGGGACTCCCGGCACCAAAGCTCACGGCGATCAGCCACAGACAAGCAAGACGAAACCAGCCATCCAAGCAACATTATGAAGGCAAGTCTTCCTTTGCCAGGCCAATACTGTAACATGGTCCACTGACTGCCTCTCGTAGCTCTCCGCACTTCTCTCTACATTTGTCGCGGCTACGGCCGTCTCGGCCGTCACACAGGCTGAGGCTGAGCGCCGCTTCACAGCTGTGGGCATCACGGCGTCGTCGACAGGAGGCTGCACGGACAGGACCAACCCACGATGCACGTCGTACGATGGCCTCCGAGAGGCAACTGTGCAGGGTGCCATCACGCTCCGGCGGGCGTGCGCATGCTCGCTGGTTATCACCGGCGGCACCGAGACGGGTCATGCATCGGGCCCTAACTCGCACGCCAACGGTTGGAAGCTCGACTTCCGCAAGGCCTCGGGCATCAACTCGTACGTGACCAACACGTTCACGCGGATCGCGGATCGCGGGGACGGGTACCCCCAGTGGCGGGCGGCCTCGGGCAACATCTACTGTGTAAGTCGTCAACCTCTTCTCTCCTCAGACACTCCTAGGATGCGGTGTCTTGACGAGGCGGAACTGTGAGACTATTCGAGAAGATGGCTGACTTGCGCTGAAACCCACAGGACGAGGGCAACCATTGGGACGTGACCTTCTTCACCAACGGCGGTTGAATGAAGTCAAGCGATAGATGTACGAATGAGACGAGGCGATGCAAGTATTGATTAAACCCAAGATTGATTTTACGGCCGAAGTATATCTCGTAATCAGATTGTAGCTGAAGATATGTGAATAGTTGGAAATAAAGAATGAACCCCCTCAATACTCGCAGCCGCTGTGTTCATGAGAGTACCTTGATAGCTTTCTTGGGATACCTTGATAGCTCGCTCTGCTTGGGATGGCATCAGCGTCTAATCAAGGGGGTGACAAAAAAGCGATCTGAGATGTTACGCTTCAAAATAAGGTATAATTCTGTGGGGTTTTCAGGAAGAGAAAGATGGAGGAAGTAAGAAAATGCGTTCTGCGTTGGTTGCAAGGAGAAAACTATAATATCATCTGCTTGTGTTCGAGAAGTCTTCTCTGTACATCACGAAGTTGGCTGAAGCAGGAGGAAGTGATTATGAGAAGTGTCGCTTTGTTTCTGTCGCCCACCTACTAAGGCAACCACTGATTAGATGACTTCGGTATGTCCCCACAAAACCACCACAAGTCTGCTTGTGTGTGGGGGTTGCGAGACAAGCTCGGTACAGCGGAAGACCCCCACCCACCCGTGGGCCCGTGGCGGGTTTTTTTTTGGTTTGGTTTGGTTTGGTTTGGTTGGT
>PXOD01001102.1:0-58599 GCA_003012165.1 Paramyrothecium roridum | reverse complement strand
CAACATCGACTTTTCATCCATTTTTTAGGAGCCCTTTCGCCCACCGTAGGATGCGTTGTTCAAATTTCTATGATACCTGGTTCTGATCCAATTGATAAGATCAAATGATCTACAAGCCTTATTTTTAAATATCCTTTTTTTTATATTATATGAATACGATCTCTGGGTTGTGGTGTTTTGGGTGGGTTGTGGCATTTCGTCCCGCGCCAACATAGTATTACATGCCATATAGTATGCCACTACTATGTCTTACGAATCGAAGACAGATCAAATTGCCGTAGGGAGTGACTGAGCGTAGGCCATGTACGATGCTGGATCTGAGGCATCGATATGAAGACTAGGAATCTTGTTTGTTAGTCAAGGAAGTTGAGCTGTTGAATACGACAAAAATTATTAGTCGAGTAAATTCGGATGTGGTCTAGCAGCAGACTCCTTGTCACGTACAATATTCTCAGCCTTGTCAGGCATGCCATTGGTAATGGAAACTCGTAAAGCGCAATCTTTGCATCCAAATATTTCTATATGACGGCACTAATCTCAGGATGTCCTGCATCTGAGTTCAAGGGGCTTAGAAAGCATTCTAGTGAGGATTAGTCCATGGCAATACGGTCGAAAAGCTGGCAGACCTATGTTCCAGAACAATGGAGTCTCGAATCGAAGCATCCACATCCTCTTTCCTAATGCCCGGGACAGGGCCAATGCACACGGCGCTCTCTGCAAGTAGATGGACTAGTTTATCCATATTGACAATGATTTGGAATACACTTGGGGCAACACGAGCAATTTGTTGACCGAAGTCTGACCGCAGGACATCGGGTTCTTCAATTGCATGAAGCCAAGCCTCAGTAGGCGTCTGGACGGCAACGTTGGTATGAGTCAGCAATCTCTTCCTCTCTGGAAGTCCAAAGACCGAGTAATCCGTGGGTTCATGACCATGAAAGTCGGCAGAAATAAACTCAGCAGGCAGCTGTGACAGATTCTTTAGTTCTGTCATGCTCTCCAGCAGTGTTGGGCGCCTGTCGATTGGATATGCCTCATTTCCTTCCAGTGGCCCTGGAAGAGTTATTACGGTCGGGTGGTGCTTCTCGACCTCTTGGGCAGATGTTTGACGCTCTGAGCCGGCCATGAGTGTTCCACTGCTCAAGATGGCATTTCGCAGACAGATTCCCCGCTCTTCCAAGTACTCCTCAACATCCGCGGCCTCTAGCCATTCTCCTTGTAGTGGAACGAACGGTGTGTCAATAATTGTCCTTGTTCGTCCTTTTGCAATTTGTTGGACATATGGTGCTGGTTCTCTCTGTAGGGTTCTTGTCCCACCTTCTAAAACGCGGTAAAGTCGGGGCTGTCGTGCAGCAGACTGGAAGGGATATTGATAATCCGTCACGGAACCTTGGAAAACCGATAGTGCGTGTAAAGAATCGGTAACCAGAGCTTCCTCGCCTATTAATTGAATAGGAATTGTCAAGGTGGGGGCTTTCCTGTTATACTGCGTGGGGCTGGAGAAGATAGACACCACACGCTCGAAGCAAGCTCGACTAATTCGTGCAGATATTGTGGCTGGGCTGGCTGTAGTGGTACGTATGGCTATGGCAGTTCCAGCGAAAGACTGATCGGGGGAAGTTGAATAAAGGTCGGAACGTCTCCCGTCGTGAGAATCTCTTGTTGCCAAGCTCGTAGGTGAATCGCGTGTCATTTCATTTAGTTCTTGGGAAATTGCAGAGCTCGACGTTTCTTGGTGAGAGTTGGAGTTAAAGTCCTCCATAAATGGAGGCAAGTCCATGACTTTGTTTGTGCTGGATGCTATAGCAACCATGCGCGTCACAGCATCGTTAAGATGTGACAGAACCGCAGGCGAGTCTCCTGACTGCAGGCCAACAATGATGCGTTGATGAAGTGTGCAATAGGTGCTCAAAGCATCGTCCAACGCATTGCTAAGTTCTTCAGCCCGGACTCTAGCCGACTCTTGAGATTCTTGCTTGCGGGCACGGTACGCCCGCTGTGCGCGACGCATACGTTGCTGCTTGGTCTACAGCCAGCAGTGGCCATCAGCTTTGCTTGGTGAAACGATACGCGCTTACTAACCAGTGGCGTGCCAGATGCGTCTTGTCCATCTTGGAGTGGGGGGCGACCACGGCGAGCTGGCTGCGAGTTCTCCATTGCTATAGAGGGATGGCATGTAGAGTCTAGAGACTGACAAGTGATTCTGGGTGGTAGGCCCATTAATAAAAGACAAACTGCGGGGACGTGTGAATCCAAATCTGTAATGCACTAGCCGAGACAAGGTTAGCCGGCGGTATATTGTGAAGACAAATTGCGGGTCTCGGCATGCGTGGAACTGACGCTATCCCCAACCAGCGGTGCACTTTTTGAAATCGTCGGGTGGCTGTTCATCCGCGCATCGGTAATGCCGAGCTGTAGTTGTGATCCAAAACTGAATGTATGGTCCTACACGTTGTACTTTGAGAGATAGAAATCAGGCTATAAAATCCCTTGACCGCCGCTGCTCCGTTGACATGACCCCTAAATCAACCCATCGAAGCAAGTATACTCAAAGCAACAATGAAGGAAGCATACATCAATGAAAACCTCGACGTCGAGATCCGTCATGTTCCAGTGCCCAAGCCCGGACCTGGGGATCTGCTGATCCGGACTATTGTTTCCGGCACGAATCCCAAGGACTGGAAGATGCCCAAGCTGCACGCCGGCGAACCATCAAATACAGGGGACGATATCGCCGGCTATGTCGAGGCCGTCGGCAAAGAGGTCAACGGATTCCGTCCCGGGGACAGAGTAGCTGCCTTCCACCAAATGTTCACACCTCACGGAAGCTTCGCTGAATATTCCATCGCCCCCGCGAAAGCAGCATTCCACATCCCCGAAAATGCCTCCTTCGAAGGTAGAAATCACTTTTTATAGCCAGACAATTTCTTCATTTCTGACCAATATTTAGAGGCTGCCACGATCCCGCTTGCTAGCATGACTGCCGCTCTGGGGGTCTACAGGAGACTCAAGTTGCCTCTGCCATGGGAACCCGCCACGAAACCCACTCCCCTCGTCGTCAACGGTGCTGCAAGTGCTGTGGGAGCCTTCGCTATCAAGTTTGCAACACTTTCTAATATACATCCTATTATCGCTATCGCCGGGAAAGGAATTCCGTATGTGGAGACCTTGCTTGACAAGAGCAAGGGTGACACTGTCATTGATTACCGTCACGGACCCGATCATGTAGCTGAGCAACTTCGTCAAGTTGCCAAAAGTCATGCCATCGCCTACGCGTATGACACTATATCTGATCAAGCGAGTCTGAAGGCGCTTTTGGACATCGTCTCTCCTGAGAACGGCAAAATCATGAGTGTTGTGCCCAAAGAGGATGAAGTCATGGGTGGCATTACAGTTCTGGGATCCAATTGTGGAACTATCCATGCTCCTGCACCGGATGGGGCGAGAGTTGGAGACGCAGAGTTCGGCGCCACCATATACAATTTGATCGCTCTGGGACTCGCCGACGGCTGGTTTTCAGGACACCCCCATGAAGTTGTGGAGGGAGGTTTGGCTGGAGTCGACAAAGCTTTGAAGAATCTCGAAGCCGGTAAGGCGTCTGCAACAAAGTATGTTCTGCGGATTGAAGAGACACCTGTGGCAACCTAGGGATGGAGTGGGTGTAGTTTTATCTAGGTAGACCATACACAACAAGCTTTGCGCACGTTGCCCACGATAGCATTTTAATGAAGTGATAGTCTCCGTTGTCTCAAAACACCTCCTGAATAACTGTCACTAACCTTGTGTGACTTATCTGAAAGATAGTACCAGGGCTGAGCTTTGGAAATTAGTTCAACAGTAAGGGCTTGAGAAAATGATTCAAGTATCTACATAGTTTTGTGTAAAGCGCTTAGAAGTCCTTGCTTAGGTTTTGACTCTGTAGATTCTGTAGTAAAAGTCTTCTTGTTTTCGCAATTTCATAGAATGTAGTAAGTTTACCTTGAAGAGGCTATCTGTACTTAAAAACATGATTTCCTATCTATGCTTAAACGAACGTATAGTATCCCCGGAATTCAAGGCCACAGTGCATTAAGAGAGAGGAATCTAAGACTCAAAATCGCCTCCTTATCTCGATTCTTTTCGTGGTGTCCGCAACCAGCTAAGAATATGTTAACACGCCTGTGTGGCAGGCATTAGCTGTTATCAGGCTCCGGGTAGTATCTTACTTGTGAAGCCCTGCGAATATTCTTGTGCCTCTCCACTACCCCAATCGGGTTTCTGATCTCATAATGCAGCAAGATGTTTGCTAGAATCATTTTGATCTCGTTTGCAGCAAAGAAGCGGCCAGGGCAAGCGTGTCTCCCATAGCCGAAAGCGAGATTAGACTCGCTCACGCTGATGAACTGGCTATTGGCGACCACCTCTGCTGCCTTTTGAGCACCGACTGACTTATCTTTGGCTTGGCGGAGCTTGTAGAACCTGTACGGATCGAAAGTCTCTGCATCCTCAAAAACACCATCGTCTGTATTGACGCCGATGGCAGAAGTCTCAATCACGGCACCCTTGGGAATATACTCACCCGTAGACAAGGTGAATGGTTTCAAGACCTTACGCTGGAAGGTAGCTTGCAAATGTACTTAGTATTTCGAGAACTTGAGGTTCCTCTAGACCTTTCACTCACAAGCAGAATGGGGATAAAACCGCATAGTCTCCTTCAAGAAACTGTCAAGCTTTTTCATGTTTTGCATCGCTTGAGTTGAATAGTCGCCATCGCTTGCTGTCAGAGCTTGCTGAACATCTTCCACAAGTTCTGGTACCAATTCAGGCATCACAGCTAGCGTGTACAGTCTGTTTGCCGAATTAGACCTTCCGCACGTCAGAACTTCAGTGCATTCTAGCAGTGGGACTCACGCGTTCGTGATCGTCAATGTAGTGGTATGTATAGCCGCCATACTGACGCTCAATTGCGTTTTTGCTATTGCCTTGTCGTCCTGCTCACCGGCCTCTGATTCAAGTATCCACTGCAGCAAATCATCTGGCTTTGCGGCATTCGCGTCTTTGCTGACTGCTCTACGAGCCTCCACAATGGGGCGCAAAAATTTGTCGGCCTCGTCAAGCCTCGTTCGCAGCTTCTTGATGGAGGGAAGAAAGGGCGCGATATACGGTCGGATGAACAAGGGTACAAGCCCAACGAAATACACCGCTATCATGACGTCGACTGTATAGTTTATGGCAATATCAAGGTATTGTTTATCGTGGCAGAGCTCGGGCCCAACGAATATACGTCCTGACACTATTGCAACAATTCGAAGTAGTTTTTCGTTCACGTCGACTTCTTGCCACTCGGACGTTTGAGGCAAATGGAGTGCCATTGCTCCAATGACTTCATCTGAAATGATACTGCTTATCTTGCCTTCATGCTTTTAGCCTCAACTCCCAAGATGGATTCAAATCAGTCGATTGCACTTACCCAGAGCTGGGGTTAGCCTTGTCTTAATTAGGCGCACCAATGCTGCCCCCTCGGTTTCAAATTGTGTATACTCAGCGTGAGTAAACTATTCATCTTATCATCAGAAAGTCGTCTTCTTGGCCAAAGCCATTCGATTCGATTGATGTCACTCACCTCTTCTATAGCCCCCGCGAAACTGAGGACGTCATCAGGAAGTTTCCTAAGCTCGGGAAGATATTTGGGCGATACAACAATGAAATCGAGTCCTGGAAAGGAAACACAGTGATTAGCGTGTCATAATTCTATGCAGCCTGTTCAGTCATGACTCACGAGAACCGGTGGCGAGACGGAAAATCTTGTCTTTGTACTAATGCACGAGCATGAAGTAAGCATTCTCTCAAGCAACAATCTGAAGGTGGAAAGTATTTACCTTGCTGTAGCCCTCCCGGTAAAGATCCCATGCTCCCCCTGAAGCGTAAGTCTTGCGCCGTGTCCATTTGCTTCCCTTTCCCATGACGGGAATATGGGACATCGAGTCCCGTCCAAGGAGCGTTTGGAGAGCCCATGCTGTGAACAGAACTGAGAAACAAAGAACAAAGACGGATGTTTTGGGCAGCAGATATGCATCGACTGTTAGGTTCTGATACTGCGGCATCTTCACGAAAGAGACCCGTAAAAATAAGAAGCAAAGCAAAATGATAACCAAGTATGGGCGTTTAGGCTTGAGCTGCAAAGGATGTAATCGGGCGTCGTGGTGTCGTGTCGAGTTCCCGAACCATATGAGTGAGAAAGGCACCCTTATGTATGTAAATCTAGCCAAGAATTTCTAGTAGTCCTCTGCTTAATTCGACTCGCCAAGCCCAACGATCATACTCTGTATACTACCACAAATTCAGAAAATTTGAGCCAATCAGAGGCCTGCCTCGCACTCGCGTTTTCTGCAGCTTGTCTTCGGGTCCGTTTGGCACTAGCAATCCCTGCATACCGTAGAAACTCGAAAAATTGACTCCGAGCGGGCCCCCATTTACAGTATAGCGGTTACTGACTGTAGTTTAGCGCTTCTATTCTCGTTCTCAAGTGAACTGCAGAGGCTATCTTGAAGGGCTTTCACTGGCTGTTGGCCTCTTTTACAGGGGGATATTTGGACCCGCTCGGAGTCAAGTTTTCGAGTTTCTACGGTAGGTCAATCCGGGTTTCTGTTGCCCACCCACCTTGTGGAACTAGCCCCCACGTCAAAGGCGCCCTGCTACCGCGTACTCGCACTTCCTTTGGTAACATGGCCGTTAGTTTTATTAAGTCACTTGATGGGAAAGAACTATCCCTTAGCCTTGGGTTTCATTCGCGTCGCCTGGGGCTATGTAGGCCGTGATGTCGGAAGCATCATCCTGCATTCATTATTAATAGGCTCTGCACGCCCTTCTGACTGTAACATTGGTTCATTCTTCCAAGTCTAACCAGCCACTCATTTTAATCTTCAAAATAACCAAGAGATGAAGTTCCTCCGACCTAAACTGAGGATGCCACTACAATATGTGCAGGCTGCCCTTACTCTACTAGTCTTCGCTCTTGCTTGCGTCCGTAATTCAACCGGGTCAAGAGTCTATGACATATTAGCCCTTGCAATGGTAAACTTCGCGTTTTTAGTCTACAATTTACATGGTTTTACTAATGAGATTTTCTAGTCTATTGTGTCTGGTTTTACCATTTTATATCAGCTCGTGACCCAACTTCGACCTGAGTATCAACAACTAGGCAATACCAAAATCTATTGCATCATCATCAATCTTACTGAAACGACCATGTGGACAGCTATCGCAATCCTTGGCATGGCAACGAACATCTCCCAATGTATAGATGACTCAGGAAGCCTACGCTGCAACATATTTTTTACTCTTTCCGCCTTGATTGGCATACTCTCGTAAGTTGTGCCCCGCACAGACCTAACCCGTGTGTCAGTTTACTGAGGCTGCGAGTTGCAAAGCAATATTACCGGCTACGTCATGGCTCTGTACTGGCAAGACTGGCGTGCGTCTCGGGCTAGTGTGTAGGCATTTCTCGAATAGCCTCATCCATTTCGCAGTATTCTGCCATGGCAGTCTCAGCCTTGCTGGGTAGAACAAGAAAGCGAAACATTTTGTTGATGCCATGGAACATCGAAGGCATGTGCTCATCTTGAGGTGTGCCGCGGCGAAAATGGCTACATGTAATTCCCTCCGATGGTCTCTAGGCGGCTATGAGACGGTACTCAATCATTTTTCTTTTTGAACTGTCCCGCTGCTATGGGACATGACGCTTGCAAATTCTAGCCGCCTGTTGCCTAGGCCATCTGGCTAACTGAGATAGCTTTTGATGTGGACTAAGATTGGTCTCAATAGCCTCGAAGAGTCGCTCGGACCATCCTTGTATGTACCAAAAGCGTGGCTCAAGTGCGCTTAGTAACAAAGCGAAATACGACAGCAAGACCATGGCGTATGGGTTTTTGCGCCGAATATCCGTCAAGATGTCTTGTGATATAACGTAAGGGAAGAACAAGAGCATGCCGATTTCTGGTCGCGAACCCGCACGCGCAATGAGCACAGCTGCCTTGCGAAGCTGTTGCGCTGCAAAGTCGTAGTCTGTCTGACTGGACTCAGGTAAGCTCGTGCGGAATAACAGTTTTATGCGGCGTAAAGCCCTAAAGATTTCTGATGGTAAGTTACTGCCGTCCAACGACAGATCTTGTCTGTTGAAATTAGTAAATTGACGCTGACTATCTTTTAAATCTGGCACGTACTCATATAGAAAGTCATCATTTTCAGGCATGATCCATATTCCGTACGACAACGGGGCAAGAGGCGTATTGGTGATGCGTGCATTCTCAGTCGAAAGGCTGTAGCGGATTCCACGTATGAGGGTGAAGATGTTGACGATCTCTTCTATCGCATCTGGAGCTTGTAGGGCTGCGAAAAGAGCACATGCTGCAATGATCATGGAAAAGCAGAAGCACGCTTCCCAAGTCTGGTCGGTGATATTGGCAAGCACTCCACGAAATTCCGCCATACCTCGGCTCTGATGGTAGGCGGCGAGATCTAGAAAACTTGTCCGTCTCACAGGCAGCAAGTATGCCTTGTGTAAAGCAGCAATGGAAAGGATGCCGTGTGACAAAAATTGTTCGTCATACCCCAGTTCCGGGATGATTACGTGCCAGACATGTTGCATATCTAGTCGGAGGGCCAGTGTCTCTGCAGTAGCGACGGAGTAGTGATGCATGAGTTCCATGCAACGACCCGGGGGGGCAGCAGAAGGTTGCGAGAAGGGCAAAGACTGGCTTTCGTGGAACTCATTATTTTGAATGGCCTCGGTATCAGTTCTTGGCACGCGCACTGGGTCAATGTCCGAAGCACCCTTTCGACCTATAGACAAGCTGCACCGCATTCCGCGGCGTGAGCAGTTAAAGCAGCATGGCAATCGTTCATCACACTGCATGGGGGCAACATTAGCCCCGGACAAACAAACACAGAATAAAGCGGACGCGCCGATAGCGCGTTCAGTACAACCTTTACTTTGCGAGCTTTACACTCCTTGCATCCACTCCTAGACTTGATATGAGCCCGTCGAGTAGCCATAACGAGGGTTGATGTTTCGGCGAAGATGGTGCCAAGGACAGTGTAGATGCTGCGGGTTCTATTGGCTTCTCCGATGCTCTTGGGAAGACCACTGTGAAGGCCTCGATTGAAGGGCGACGCTGAGATTTTTTGACAAATGAAACTGAAGTGATTACGCGGCATGCGGAAATCCCCCCGCATGGCTAGTTGCAACACGGGCCACAAATTATACACAGCCACCTTCAATTATGTTGTTTTGATTGGCCCTGCGTTGCTCATTTAATTCGTTGTGCCAAAGGCTGAAGTCTTGAGGTCCGTGACATCCGAATCCACTATAGTGTCTATTTGCAAGACATCAGGGGTGCCATGGTCGAGTTAAATGAATATTGTCATAAAACTAGTGTTGTAAGAAAACCGAAATTTAAGCACGTCATGAAGATTTTCCTAGTGATGTTTGCATGAGCGGAGCCACACAAAGCTGAGGTTGTCTTTTGCCCTAGGCCTCACAACCCCTGGTACCATCCTGCGTCTTGGAAACCTAGGGGTAGGATTTGCTCGAACCGCTTTTTGGGCAAGACGGTCTTGCACCAACTTGTAGTAGACTTTCGACTATGCATGGATGTCCGTCGAAGCTCGTTGATGATGCTCGGTTGGTGCGCTTTCTGATGTCGTACAGCCTGGTAAAAGGGAACAGGCCGCCAACGCGTACGTCCACCTCAGGCGCGGTACGAATATCCTGTTTAACCAACTGATTCTCTTGGCCACGGATGCTGTGACGTCTTTAGCGGGCAAGATGTACTCCATGGCACACCCACGGTCGGTCAGCTTGGCGAGGAAGTGGTCGCTAAGAATTGAGCAGCACGCGAGCATGGGCCGTCTGGTGAGGGCGTCTATCATCGTTGCGAACCACCCGTCCAGTGCCGACAGTGTTTATGAGGTTCGCTCGTCTCTGCATGACGCTCCTTGGTGGTAACAGGTCTTTTCCCATCTTCGAGGACGAAGACGACATCAATTTGCACTGCCGGTGCTTGTCAGAGGCAGTGGTCAAACTGTGGCAAGCAGCAAATGCAAAGTTGAAGAGATGGTAAGTAACTCAGGAAACCTACCGTGCGGACCCGCAATATGTCTATTTAATATCAAGTCTGTTCCCACAAATTAGCGTCTGGTCTGGAAGGCCCGGGCGTGTTGGCACACCGCTACAATTAAGTGGTATTTTGCAAATGAAACACTCCTCACTTGATTGTTTTCTAGTCCCAAGTCTGCAGTCTACTGAAGCTTGTGCCCACTTGCTTAGGGATGACTTTATACAGCTAACGCTTGTCGGCGGTTACTCTTATAAAGATTCCTAATGGAATACTTCAAAGTTTACCAATCAGCAGTCTATTACCAACCTTTTAGACCATACTTTGAGAACCTCGAAAACTGCCACTCGCTGACCAATAGCCGAACTTTTATGATGATATCACAATGGCTTGTAAGAGTTTAGACCCAAGTCTCGCCCTCGATGACCATCCCTTCTCAGATTGAACTGAGATATTTAACTCCTCCCCAGTCTGCTTCTGTGCTGTTGGCCAAGGGCTGCTTACCTGTACCTTTCAAACCACTCAAACAACAATGGCCCCAGTCACTTCAGACCATGAACTCATCCGCAATTGTATCGCGCGCTACTGCGTCGGCGTAGATGCCAAAGATTGGGACATATTCTCGAGCGCTTTCCTTCCCAACGTCAAGGCAACTATGCCCGGACTTGACGACAACATCGAAGGGATCACGGCGCTCAAGGCAACAGTGCAGGGCATGGTCGGGAGTTTTCAGACACACCATGCTCTGACAACACAGATGATCCAACTCACAGGCGAAAATACAGCCAGCGCCACAACCTATTGTAGGACTGATGTGTTCGGCATGGGCAAGGACGAAGGGAAAACGTTGACGAACTGGGGCATGTACCAGGACAAACTGGTTAAGAGCAGTTGCGACGGGCGAGAAGATTGGAAGATCGCTGAGCGGACCGCCACTTTCACGGCGCCTCTACGTGGGGATTTGGGCTTGATCGGGATGTAGTCAGCTAACTTGGCAAATAAATGTGTGGACTTGGGTCCGTAAGAGTCCCTGCTGCATGGAGCGTCATGAAAGATCTGTCGTTGTGTGTTGGAGGCAGGGGAGCTATGCCCGAGTCCGTAGCTTTTGCCTTACTTCCCCGATACCACAGAACGGTCTATCTGCATGTTAGATAAAATGGGAGAGGTGTAGCCGAGTCCAGATATCATGAAAACTGACCTTTTTATTTTATTTTCAGGTGCCTGTCGCCTACCTTTAGGATGCGTTGTTTGTTTTCTCTTGATATTTAATTCTGATATAATTCCAAAAGATCAAATTATGTGCAGATCCATTTTCTGATTGTCTATTATCCCTTCATTGGAAGGCCATGATACCCAAGCCTTGGTGTTTTGGGTGGGTTGTGGCATTTCGTCCTGCGCCAACATAGTTGGCCCTCCCATTTATATCTGAATGTATGATGGTGTACGAAAATGGTCCTCCACTACGTCACGGTCAACTCCAGGTCGAAGCCATTCCATGGGCACTTGGAGCTCAGATCCTGCTTATGATGACGATGACACTCATATTAGGACAACCTGCTACTTTTTAGGAACCAAGCGCTGACGCACAAATGCCGTGGTCTTTTCACAGACTTGTACGCTATTTACAGTATCACACTTGAATTTGTCTCCATCTCTAGCTGGTGCTTTACTCCGGCTAATAGCTGTCTATGTCTATTTCTGTCATATGGAACCAGCCTTCTCGGCCAGTTCGAGGTCTTCGAGGGTACCTCGGATCGAGCCCTCCAAGGTCGTCCAGCCTGGACGGCCAAGTTGACGGAGAAGCTGTTCTGCCTTATCACGCGGTTCGACTTCGTTCGGATCTTCTCCACCAGAGAAATTGTCAGGGAATTCCCTTTCTGGCTCAAGTTTTCGTAAGACGTCAAGGACCGAGTCCCAGCTAAACCGATAGGCCGTCCCAAAAATGCGTTGGCCTTGCACGTGTTCAAAGATTCCGGCGGCAACATGCAGTCTGCCAGTATCTTGTACGTCGATGAAGTATTCTGAAACACGATAAATTAGTTTGTTCGATCGATAAGAGACAATGGAACTTACGTGGAGCAAGCATGCGGTAGAATTCGCTAAGCTGTCCATTGCGCAACAATACAGGCCAGCCAGCGCTGCTAGCAAAACCTTGTCGAACGGGATCGACTGACTTTCCAAAGTTCACATTAGGTAGCACTTATAGATTGTCAGCTACGAGATAGATCTTATCGACATAACGTACCGGTGTTAACCACAAGGTCGGGGCGCTCGACGTGGTGTTCCTTGTGATATTTCCAAATCTCTTGCTCAGCCTGGGTTTTGCTGGCACAATAAACAGCACCGGCACGCTCAGGGGTGAAGGGAGGTTCTGCCCATGCTTGCTTTACGGCATCTTCGTTCCAGGTCTCCTCCGTTATCTTGATTGCAGCCGCGCCGCGAGTAGAAGTAACAACGGCACCCGTTGACGAAGTGAATACGAAACGCTTCACACTAGACTCGGCATAAGCTGCTTTCAAGGCATTGACAGCACCAGAAATAACGGGGGTGATAACTATGTTGGGGTCGTAGTCGAAAGACATGATAGACGCCGAGTGGGCAACAATGGAGACACCTAGAACTCGATTTCAGCAAAGAGATGAAGCCGTATCACATGCGAGTGCTTACCTTTCACAGCTTCGTCAAATGCGGATTCAGCCGCCATGTCTGAAACCTTGACCAGTTCAAAACTTCCCTTCCCATAGCTCTGCTCAAAGACATCTACGAGCCAGGAATTCTTTTCGGGATCTCGAACAGTTCCCCGGACCTTGTATCCGTAAGTGAGGAACTGATCAGCAATATGGGAGCCAAGGAGGCCGTTTGCCCCAGTCACAAGGACAAGGGAGCCTTTGGGCACAGCAAGCTGAGGGAGGGATTCCATTACTGGGTAGAATAGCCAGGAACTAAACGAATAGAATCAATCCAAAATAACAAGATAATAAAAAAATCGTGAAAATCGGTTGGCAGACGGTGACTTATTTAAGGGATTATCTACAACATCCATCATAATCACGTAGACGTGCAGTGCATTAGGGCGCCAAGGCGGTAATTACAAACATAGAAAAATCTTCATGACCAGGTGGAACCGAATAGAAGAACCAAAGTACGTGATACTACTCTAACCTTACGCATTTACCGATATGGTCAAAGAGCATTCCACGGCTTATCAATACTGAGTTCTTGATGTAGCCCGGGCGGGGAATCTGCCTACCTATCAATACCCGTGCGGTAAGCAATTGCCGACGTTTGGGCTGGCTGACCGGGAATCTTGGTAAATCATCTTCATACTCGGCCTTCGGGGTCTAACAGATGGATAATTCCGTGCACTCACGCTAGCGGGGTCCTCTACGGACCCGTGCATCTACATAGTGGGCTAGCCGCCTCTCCACAACTTGTCAATCTGGGCAGGAAGAAGCTAGGCTAGAGCAACAAAAAACAGCGGTCAGGGCTGCCACTTTGTTCTATGGAGCTTCCATGACATTTTCCTGTCTCTGCTCCTCGGAACTTGTCCGTCTTCGTCCAACATTCGCTCAATGATATCGGTAAGGTCCTGTTCCGGACAGATACCTCCATTGCGGAAGTTATTAATATATCTGCCAGAAATAAGTCCCAGTCCGGTCCCTTAGACACCCATTATCGCTCATATCAAAGCGTTCATTAAAGCAATAGCTTGAAACAAGTCAATGAGAGAACACAACGTGCAGTACGATGACCTTTTGCCTTCGCGTGACACTTGAAATCAGATGATAGATATTTATCTTGGCGCCTCTGTTGGTTTTGCGAAGCCCTAAATCAGGGAGTTACCTCTCTATCTTGGGCCATATTCGTCTTACTTGGTCCACAAATTAGTCGATTACAGGGCTAAGGGTGCCGTATATAGCGGTGCTGAGATTTGATGGGCTTTCGGTGTCGATGACTTGGAAGTTGAATACACCCTGGGTGATCAATCTGAAGACCTAACCTGTTAAGTAGAGATGAAATATATATCTATAGTAGAACAAAACTAGTATCGACATAGCTTTTGATCTATCTTATCTGACAGACAAAGAGGAAATCAAGAGAATCCTAAATCTCCGTACGCATGTATATTTCCCATATTTCACTATTTTGCTCTAATAATAACGCACAGAGACTTGAATCCCTCCATTATTACTGTTCACTTCGTGAGACACTGCATGTGACCTAAGTGCAATCTTTTCTTCAAGTGGTGTTTAAATCTAGGCAGGATTTTTTTCTCTATTGCTTGATTCCCAACGCACCTACACTTTTGAGTCCCTTTCCATTATTGAATGCGTCTACCTCTATCGCATTTTCTCACGGCAGATCAGTCAATCCCTGACACGGTTCTGCCTACACTCTCTTAGCGTAACTTACACCTATGATCCACCTACCACTATGATCAAGACTGTCCTAAAGCCCACAACGTCCAAAACCACATAGAAATCAAAATCAGCACCCAAACCACTTGTTTTACGGAATCAATTATTGAAGCAGGGCTGTAATTGCACGTCATAGACCCTGGCTCTATCAATTAGTTCCGTCAATTGCCAAAGCGCGACGAATAATCCTCTGAGTGTCAGTCAGGCATTGATATTATCAACATGTAATATGGCGAGAGCCTTGCATTTAAGTACCCCAGTATTATTGATTCCGGCGCAAAAGCTTGCGTTGTCGTCTTCCGAGGTGATAACCCGATGCACTTGGGCGCCGAGCTCATGTCGCTGCATTCATCTTGCATCTCAATGTTGGCAGAGCATGTTCTGGTTAACTCGGAACTTGCCAAGCGCGACGGGCAGTTGGCTGGGTCTTTTATCGAGAATGTGAAATAAAGATTTCTTGAGATCGCAGTGAGGATTCAAGGAGTCTTTGAGAAGGTGCCATTGGTAATCTCTCCGGAGAGCATATCCCAGGTTTCCTCATCAAGCTACTAATGTTACTGAGTTTATGGAAGGATATGGGAGGGGATACTAATTCAAACACAAGACTCCAAAAGCGCACTTGGAATAGATGTTTATTATCCGCCATTATATAATTCGCAGTTAACCTTGATAGTTTGCAAGGCCTCTTTAACCCATATATAGCAAAACATTGTGACATTGCCAAAGCCGTGGCACATATTGTCACAGCCGTATTTAGAAGTGCCTCAAGGACAGACTTGCATTGCTGTCCTATCAGTAATCTGTCATGAACGCATGTCGAAATGCCAAAGATGCATATGACAAGAAGATTTCTGTGGACTGGGACACGCTTAGAAAACAATCATCTTCTTTATGAAAAAGTATGAACCATTTTATTACCTCTGACTAAATCCAGCGAATCGCGCACTCAGTAGGCCCTGGCAGATAAGCCATGGCTGGAGGACTCGGATACCGCGGTTCAAATGTGCGTCCTTTTTGGGCTGCCAATGCATTATGAGTATTGGAGAATACGGCATGATTCCGTGATATTATATGACGCCCGCCTAATTAGAGTAGCGAGAGATTCCGCCTAGATACAAAAAAGGGAAGACTCAAGGAGGGTTTAAATTCGCACCGACATATTTAAATATTGCAGCCATCTTTCGCTGAATCAGCAAAAGTGCAGCCCCACCTAATTTAGTTAGAAATATACTCTACTAGTCCATACATAACCCTTAAGCTCGTCAACCTTAATAATAGAGATTTTTTCCCCTATATTTATATATTCTCATAATATCGAATGGCGTCCGTTCTACGCTATTAAGCCCGCTAACTTGCGAGGGAATTCGAGAGATACTTCAACTTGAGCAAAATAAATTTAGATTCCAAATACTTCGAGCGCATTCGAATCAGCGTAGCGGCTTGATAGTTTACATCGACATCAACTGTGAACTTAGCGGTAAATCGAACTGCATTGCCATATAAATTAGGTAGAGTGGCACTTTTCCCATTTCAGCAATTTGTAGCTCAATATACAAATTTCCAGCAATTCAACCATGCACATCAAATTGTGGGTCAAAAGATTTGGGCGGCTGACAGACAACAAATGCCTAAGCACATCAAATAAATTGTGGGCCATGGCACTAAGACTGCGACAAGTCCTATGACAGTGTGAAAACAATAAATACAGCGACTATGGCTAATTCCGATAAACGAAAATATCATGCTCTCACTTCCACTGTAATACACAACCTGAGTCACTGCTAAATTCTTCCATCGTTGTGATCTCATTCGCCTTCTTTCATAATGGCCAGGCCCAGAATTCTTATCATTCTTACGTCGGTCGACAAGGTCCCAAAGTCGGGCAAGCCAGTTGGCTGGTTTCTTGTACGTTCACATTAAACAAGTTTCTCCAATAACCCCTCAGATTTGCTAACTCATGGTCTTGAAGCCTGAGCTCGCCCACCCATGGCACGTTCTGAAGGACAAGGTCGACTTCACTTACGCCTCACCTCAAGGTGGCGAGGCGCCTCTTGATGCTCGTTCAGTAGAGTACTTTAAGGCAGATCCAGTCTGCAACGATTTCCTCGAAAATCACTCCAAAGTTTGGAAGAATACCATTAAATTATCCGATCTTGCCGGCAAAGCTTCCGATTTCGATGGCGTTTTTTACCCAGGTGGCCACGGACCTATGTTTGATCTCGTGCACGACGAGACCTCACTGAAGTTACTGCGTGACTTCCACTCACAGAACAAAATTATTGCTGGCGTTTGTCACGGGCAAGCGGCGTTCGTCAATGCCCGGACCGCAGATGGCGGGCTACTTTTGGAGAACAGAAACGTAACTGGTCTGGATAATGTTGCCGAGGAGATGTCCGGTTACAATAACGAGGTTGAGTTTAGCCTTGAAGACAAGCTTAACGAGGTTTCTGGCGGCAAGTATGTTAAGTCTGACGATGGCCCCTTTGGGGAGAAGGTTGTGGTTGATGGAAAGATTATTACGGGCCAGAACCCAGCCTCGTCTTATGGTGTGGGCAACGCTATTGCTCTAGCCCTTGGTGTCTGATTCGTTTCACTTCACCCCTTAATCAGTCTTACTCAATCAGAATCATTCAAACAATGTGATGCTGGTCGCGCTACCATGTTGCCAATTTTAGATGATCATGAAAAAAGCGAAAATAATAGTTGTTATACTGTAGTAATTATATCTATTCTTACCGCGATAGCTCGAGTATTTCGAGCGGTGTATAGGGAGCAACTCATTGCCTCAGGTTGTTTTGTTTACCCTATAGGTTACCATTTGATCTGGCTTGAACAGGGATGAATTATGTAGGAAACTCTAAGGAGATGTACTTTTATTTTCTTTCCACTAAATACCTTGTTAAAAAATGGAATACTTGCCTAATATAGAACAAATTTGAAAGTTGGCAATGCTCTGAGGCATGGAGCTACGCAAGAAAATGCGCTGAATTCGCGCGGGTTTGGATTGGCATTTCTTTGCTTCAACCAATATCAGTAACCCTACAGGGTCTGGAATTGGCAGACAAGATCTACACCGACATGACTCTTGAGCATTGATCCATTTTGAAATACTTTCGGAAACAGGGCGATTATGTTGCCAATGTCTCAGCAATATTGGTCAATCTGGACCAACCGCAAAGTTGTCTTGATCATCTCTCACCACGGCGGCATTCCTGGATGATAAGCTTATTCAAACTGCTCAAACTGAATTAGAACAAGCATGATTAATCATGTTCATCACTTTCCAGGCCTGGACGGGCCATTTGGTGACCATGTCGATACTCCGGAAGGGTTCCGAACACCCTAGCATCAGGAACCCGGGGGCTAGCACGCGACTGGGTGGATACGTAATTAGCAGTTCGTTTAGAAAACTGCCTTCTCGTTCCTGCGTGTCAAAATCACACCCTCTATGGCCAATGTTTCCCAAATACACTGAGACGAACTATAAGCAGTGGCCACTGCATAACCTTCCACGAACCTACATGTGTTTGTGGGCCGACCCCTGACTAGAAGGCAATTGCCCCGGCCATCCCGCAACTCAAGGACAAGGGTGCTGCGTATGTGGGACCTGAATCGGCTTCTCGGCAACGGCTGCAGGGGTCGTGCCGTTGCAACAGCGAGTGCGAGCCGGGCTGGGGGGTTGCAGCGGTCCACCTTTCGGAATGTTACCCTGCCATTCTCCACTCCCGCACTACAAAAGGTCGGTGCTACAGGACGAACCTTCTCTTTGCGGACAGAACCTTTGATCGATGAAGTGATTTGGAGGGTCTTTTGCTCGCCTAATGTAGAAGGTCATTGCAGGTCGTCTTTGCTATAAATCATTGGCGTCTTCCGCCAAGTAACGCGGGCGGGCGCAAGCGTCGTGCAATCGCCGCCATTCAAGATGCCCTCCCTGCGCATTGCTGCCGCCGCTTGGCTGGCAATTGGTCTGATTGAATCTGCACTTGGCCAAGAATTCAGGCCCAACCAGTACATTGTCGAGTATGCGTCCAACAGCAATGGTATCCAGGCTCGTAACAGCCTGGCCAGCCGGAGCGACATCCGCGTGCGCAAGACGTACAACAGCGCCGTCTTCTCGGGCGCCAGTATTGAGACCGAGTCTCTTGACCTCGACGGCTTGATTGCCCTGCCCGAGGTGGCCAATGTGTGGCGCAATGGCATCCACAAGCTCGAGCCGTTGCAGGTAGAGGCGAAAGCGGCGCCGTTCAAGCCGCTCGACTACATTGTGCACAACACAACTGGCGTCAGCAAGCTGCACGACGCCGGTATCCTCGGCGAGGGCGCCGTAGTTGGCGTTGTCGACACTGGCGCTTGGTACGAGCACCCAGCTGTAAGTTGTCTCGCTCAATTTCAAATGAAGCTCCTGCGATCGATTGTATTTATGCTTACACGGCTGTGGCGTTCTTAGTTGGGTGGCTGCATCGGCCCCGACTGCAAAGTTCTTGGCGGCCACGATCTTGTGGGCGACGCACCCTGGCACCCCGGTCTGCAAAAGGCGCCCGACTCGGACCCTAGGGACAACCAGGGACATGGCACCCACGTGGCCGGTATCGTTGCCGGCGAAAACGACTACTGGAGCGGTGTTGCCCCCAAGGCCAAGCTTCGCGTGTACAAGGTCTTCTCGGCTCAAGGCAGCGACGAGTCCGACGATGAAACCGTCATTGACGCGTTCCTTATGGCTGCCGATGATGGCTGCGATATCATCACCTGCAGTATCGGCAACTTCAACGGATGGTCACAGAACGCCTGGGCCGTCGTAGCGGACAGGCTGGTAGCTGACGGTGTCTTCATCTCCGTCTCTGCTGGCAACGAGGGCGATGCCGGCCCATTCTTCGGCAGCACGGGCTCGTCTGGCAAGGACGTCGTGGCCGTTGCCTCCATCGCCGCCGACAAGTTGCCGGCCAAGTCGTGGCAAGCCATCTACAGCCCCAAGACTGGCCCCAGCACCACCGTCACGGAGCCCTATCTTCCCGCGACCGACAACTTCCCCACGACCGTGAACGGCTGGGAGATCCGCCCGCTCAACCTTGACACCACTGTTGTCGACGATGCCTGCAAGCCGTACCCAGCTGGTACACCCAGGCTTGACGACGTTATTCCTCTCGTGCGACGCGGCACCTGTACGTTCGTGGTCAAGCTGCAGAACCTCGCAGCTATCGGCGCCAAGTATGCCCTCTTCTACAACAACGCTGGCACCATCACTACGCCTGGCAGTATCCCTGGTGTTCTCGCCGCCATGCTGACTGCCGAGACCGGTGCCAAGATCATCGAAACTATCAAGGCCGGCGGCAATGTCACGGCCAACTTCTCTGCCGACTCGGAAATCCCTTCTTTCGTTGATTGGCCTGCTGCCGGCAAGGCCAGCGACTTTACGTCCTGGGGTGCCTTGAACGATTTGACCGTCAAGCCCGATGTTGGTGCTCCGGGAGGTCAGATTTACTCGACTTATCTCGACAATGGCTACGCCGTCCTCTCAGGTACATCTATGGCCTGCCCCTACGTTGCCGGTGTCGCTGCGCTTTGGGTTAGCAAGAACGGAGGCCGTAAGGCGCACAGCAAGGACTGGGCTCGCGCTCTGGGCCGCCGTATCATCAGCAGTGGACAGCCACTCCCTTGGTACATTGCTGGAACGGTCGACAACACGTTCACAGCTCCCGTAGAACAAGTTGGCTCGGGTCTCATCGACGGCTGGAAGGTGCTCAACTATGACACTCAGCTCGACTTCAAGACCATCGGCCTCAACGATACACGTCACTTCAGCCGATACCACGACGTCATCCTGACCAACAACGGCAAGGAGGACGTCGACTATTCTTTCAGCCATGCCCCCGCTGCTGGCATCGAGACCTACACGTGTCCTGAGGACGACTGTCGAGTCAAGACCTGGGATGAGCTCGAGGCCATCAAGCTCGAGGTTGATGTCACCCTACCGAAGGCCTTCAGGCTCAAGCCTGGCCAGAGCAAGAAGGTATCGCTCAACTTTGCCAACCCGGACAACAAGGGCTGGAATGCGGCTGCCTTGCCTGCTTACAGTGGTAGCATCCGCATCAAGGGCAGCAACGGCGAGGAGCTCTCCGTGCCATACTTTGGCCTGGCTGCCGATCTCAAGAGTGTCGTGTCGCCTATCTACCGTGCCGGGTACCCCACTGCCGTTTCTACGCCAGCCAACACCACAATCGACAAGGACGCCACCTTCACCTTCGACTACAGCGACGCCGAGCTCGACTTCCCTCGTATTGTCACCCGGCTCAAGTGGGGATCCGCCCAGATTCGTTGGGATGTAAGTTCCTAATTTTCCTTTTTAGAGCCCTGATTAAATAGTTCATTGGAATATTCATGCTAACTGAACTCTGCAGATCTTCGAATCGGACTGGACCGAACGTAAATGGTCTTGGCCTCTGACGCCTGGCAAGAACGGCTACGTCGGTACTGTGCACGGCCTCGACAAGTCTACCGGATCGGTAGATTACCCCAATGTTACGGTTACCTTCCCCGTTGTGTGGGTTAACCGCAATGCCGATACCAGCGAGAACCAGCTCTACCACGAGTACTGGTGGCCGGAGGGCAAGCTTGGTGATGGATCACAGATCAAGCCTGGCAACTACACGTGAGGAACGGCATTTTTGAAACGAAGCGATAGTCCACTGACCTTGATTGCAGTATGCGTTTCGCCGCACTGAACCCGTTCGGCGTTCCAGAGAACGCTGACAACTGGAGCGTGTTCAAGACCCCCAAGATCACGGTTGCCTAAGCCGCTGATAAGCAGCTAAGCCTGTGCCGCAAGAGGAGAAACAAAGAAACTCTTAGCGGTATTGGGAACCAGGACAAGAATAAATGATGATAAAGCTGTATATTACTATAGCAGTCTCCAATATTGGAGCAGAATAATATGAAGTCAAATTCAGTAAAAGCGGCTGCACCTCTGGATATATATATATTGCTGACTTCAGTTTTGAATCACCCGCCAATCAGACAGCAAAGCGTAACACACGCCCAGTCTAAGTTTTGTATCGCCAGAATCGAGCTTTGGTAGCGACGACCCCCTACCTCGTTTCCAAACGTCACAATCATATGATATAATTGAGTGTGGATCTGCCTAAAGGGAGCTTCCGGAGTCAAGAGTTCTAGGGAGTGCTTTTAGCTACGTGCATGTAAAATATTCAGCTTGTAAGTTAATTTAATCATTCTCTGGATCTCTGACACTTTGGAATCTCATATGGAACCGATTAAAACAGTAGCAGTAATTTACCACCAAAGCACCCCATTCATCCACCTCAAGCATTAGTAGGAAATACCCTCTAGGAAGATTTGCGGATTAAAGCTCTAATGAACACTTAAAACCCCAGCTATTCTTCTCCAGAGCCTCTTGTTATAATTAATTCGGAGAAATTCTGGGGGTGGATATCTTGCCATCATCCTGGCACGCGGATGTTGATGCCCATAGTGTTTGTCTTCGTGCTTCAATTATACCTCCCGCTGCTGTCACCAAGGTGATCGCATGCTTGGTGTCTTCTCTCAAATTTGTCCTCTCCTCATCTCGTGCAAGCTAACTTACTCTTGTAAATACAGTCTGCTACAACAACTTGCGGCATCTATATTCCAGATGGTCAACTGTGTAGTTTGATCGACCCTGGTGCATGCCCCGGTCAAACCTGTTCAGTAGCCAGCATTCGCTTTAGTGTGTGAATGGAATATTTTCCACTGAAAAGTAACAATATAAGTTGATGAGGTTTTTAGCATCAAATCCAAAACACTCGTTGACATCTTGCCAAGTGCAATATGATAATTTGTAAGACTGGCCATTCTGCTTTGTTTCCCGTACACCTAAAACATGGATTCACAATGTTGACGAACGCCTCTAGATCGGGACAGAAACTTAAGCATGAAAGATGTATAGTCTTGGTAACCTAGTTAGTGGCTGGAGTCCCATTACTTAATATGGTGATCACTTATATCAAGCTCAGTAACGAGTCGGATCTAGCTCATTAAAGAAGCCAACAAGACGTTCGGAACTCTGCGAGATCAGCTCGAAGCACACGCCGTCCTCTTATTTTGAGTTCGTTAATACCATGTTGCAACAGGAATGCAATCGAGATTCTTTTTGTTTTACTGAAAGTTATTTTTCTTAACCCAATATGCGTTTATATTTGCACCTTGATGTCAATTTCTAACCAATGGGTCATTATTAGTCTATTTATCATCTTGGCGCACCTGAGAGGATATCCATTCATCGAAACTCCTTTCCCTTACGAATCATTGTCCCAACAGGTCCCTTGACTAAGACTTCTGGCCTATGTGCAGAACATCCTTCACTGACAATGGTTTGATGTCAGGAAACTTCTCATTGAGCGCCTTCTCCCTTGGAAAGTCAAACAGGCCCTGATCGAAAATGAGTCCAAAGCCTGCGAGCATGCCCTGAAGTGCTTCTTTCGGGATAAACTGATATGTATGCACGTGAGAGGGTAACTCTGTGACTTTGCCAGAGCGGAGGACCTCGTTTGAATCATAGGTGACCTGAAACTTCTCGCCTGGGTGTTCCATATCGTTAGTGGAGGGCATGTCGAAAACGGATCCTGGTAGTGTTTACCTGTGACTTCCTCCACATTCTTCAGGAAGTCATTCCAAGTGATCTTATCTCCAATGATATATGACTCCTCCTCCCATTCTTCAACACTCAAAAGAGCAACAGTGTATTTGGCTACATCTCCACTATAGGTGAACGTGATTGGCGTATTACCGTCACCGGGGATTGCTGCTGCTTTGCCCGCAATGTCGATAACAAGCACAAAAGGCTTCAAGTAGGAATCTATCTTGGGCATCCCCCAGTAGTCAAGGAAGAAGCCGTTGCAGACTACCGTCCATTGCAAACTGGTCTTCTGAAGTGCTTCTACGGCGAGAATCTTGGAGGTTGCGGCGGGAAATGATCTTTGCCTGATGGCTTGCATTAGAGTGAGCTGAACGTCAGATGTTAATGGGTATCATACTCTGGAGGGTATTTCACACCGAAGACACTCGGTATGAAACGTCGGGTAACGGCCGATCGGTCCGCGGCCAGGATCAGAAACCCTTCGCTCACTTCTGCCCCCATGCCTCCAAGAGCAGAGATGACAGTGTCGATGTTATGACTTTCAAGAACCTCAACGATGTTGTCGGCATTGGAGTAATCTACTGCGACGTAGTTGGTACCTGGTATTTCTGGCTGCCCCTCGACCTATAATCGTACTCAGGATTAGCGAAAGATTGCAAATGGAAGGGAAGTTATCGACGGACTTTTCGCGTAAGGATGAAAACTTGATGAGAGCCCTGGGCTACAATAGCTTCGACAATGGCACGGCCAATACTGGCAGTGCCCCCGGCGACGGCTACGACTGACATTTTGTGCTATTTATAATTCTGGAAAAGATTGTTGATGGGAGATTTGCTCGAAGCACGAGTTGATTTGACTGTAGTGAGGAGGTTTGTGACCTGGTATTTAAACAGTGGATGCTTGCCTGCGTCTTATAAGTTCTCAATAGTAGGCATTAACAATGTGTAGCATATGTTATCGTGTCGTTCGGAAGTATTTTGCCTTTGGCTCTGTAATGGACCTGTCACTGTTTCAATTCTAACCCGTACACCGCTAATTTGGAGCGAAGGGCGCCCCCAGCACTAGGCTTCGTTTAAGCATAACCAATCAGTCATGCAAATGCTACCAATCCCACATAGCGCATAGTGTCGACCGCTATAGGCTCATAGCTTACAGCCAAATCCCACATCTATGTTGCTGGGACTTGTATTTTCTTGATAATATCCCACATCGCGCAATTGAAACGTGTAATCAAGAAGCACGAAATGGGATGAAAGCGTAGCTAAAGCCGTCTTGATGACGAAAATCTACTGGATAGATCTGGTGGCCAAAAAAAAACAACAAAAAAAACAAAACAGCAAGGGTGGTGGCCGAAGATCCAGTGACAGGTGCTTGGGTATGGAGTAATTGTATTGCCTCACCTTTAGAACGCTTCGACAGCTAGAAATAGAAGACGTCTGCCTCACAGGCACTACCTTTGCTCGAACATAATCGGAGATGGCCAGGGAGGGTCGGGCACGGTGGGGAAAGGAGAGGGAGACAGGCTGACAAGGTCATCTAACCAAGGCTCTCAGCTCGTGGACCCATGAATCCCGTATGCTGTGTGAAAGCTGCCGCTGGCCAGCTAGTGGCTGCATGCCTCATTTTACTGCTTAGGTGGCTAAAATTCTTGTTTTGCTGGAATGCTCTAACACTTTGTGTGACCAGTACCCCATTAGATATAAAGGAGCATTTTGCGCATCCTCCGAAGGCCCTACAATCCACAGCAGCTCAGATAATATTGTGCTGTTAAAATACTCCCCAGATCTCTACTATATTGTTCTGCCCTGTTTCTCAGAGTTTTTCTCTCCAGTAGACTAGGAGTGGAGGCGGGACTCTTGCTTCCGGGAAAGTAGCCTCCCAAGCAGACATAACTTCAAAGAGCTTCTCCTCCTGCCCGTTCCGTGCCATGATCTCCATGCCATGCGGTCTTCCGTTGTAAGATGACAATCCCAAGGGTTAAGCTGGCTATGGAGTATCCCACGCATGCGGGCACGCTAGGCAGGAGGGATTCCCCTGAGGCCATGATGACGTTGGCACCAGTCCTTGCCATGACCTCCTCAACGGCATTACTACAGCTTTGTTGGAGATGCTTCAAACCTTCGTGGTATTCGTCATCAGTCATGTCGTCAGACAAAGCATTCTCCAGGATTTGTTGGTTGGGCTAATCTTATGACTTGGATCAATACCAGTATAGTAAGTATAGGAGCGAATCTAGCATACCAGCGGGCAGCTCCTGGGAAGCGTGTCTTTTGTTGAAATCAACGACATCTTGCAGCGTTTTCATGCTGGGACTGTTGAAGAGGGCGAGGTAGCGCTTGATAAGAAACCCCAGCTGGTGTCCTTCCTCGCGTGTCAACATCACTTTCCGACGTTTTGATTGCATTGGCACTCACTCCCGATCTGCCCGATCTGCACTGTCTTGTTTGGTTCTGTGACATTGGCCATCATCCTTAATGGCGCGTCGAAGGTAACATGAGCGCTAAGTCTCTCATTTTTCCGCGCAGAATCGACTTCCTGTTGCTCTTGTCAGCTAGCTTTTGCGGGATGGATCGCCTTGAAGAGGAGTTGCGCACATGTTCCTTTTAAGACGCAGGAGTTTTGTCGCAAACTGACTCGGGGAACTGCCAGGTGCTGTAGTTGAGATGTGCAACGCCGATATCCTTCCATGACCTCTTGAGATACAATCCAAAATTTCATTCGGGCAACATGACGTCCATAAGGCCAGCAAAATTCTCGACGGACTGACCCAAAGCACTGCCACAACCAAAAGCGGCGCCACCTGCCTGCGTGCCGACCATGTCCATGTCTCCGACTGTTCATTTCATGGAGTAGAGCCCAGAACGGGTTGCAAGCTGGACGATGGACCCATCTGCCTCAGTTCCTAAACTTAAAAGGGGATAAACCAGCAGCTAACCCCGCCGCTGATCCTGACGAGGAGCCTGCCGTGGCCTATAGCAACGGTTAGCTCGGAAGAGCGAGGTGTCCGGCGAGGGGCTCACGCTGTGTCCCATCCATTTGTCCCCAGGGACGACACCGCCTTTGCTGTTGTAGGGGGACTGGGTCTAGTAGAGTCAGCGAGAGGCCGAGATGGAAAATTGAACAAGGACAAAGGTGTGTCTGACCTGGGCTCCGACTGCTGACCAGCCGCTCGTCACGTCGATGCCTTTGTCGTTGGCCCATTCCGATCCCTCATTTAGCAGCTCGTATGAATACGTGAAGGAATAGAGCCACGGAGAGGTTTGTTTTCTTGATGAGGATGCATCCAGCTTCTTCATAGCTTTATCGCTATTGCTCCGTTCCGAGTGGCCTTGAGGCCCACAAGAGCAAAGGACCCTGACGTCGTCTTCATGCCGAAAGAAGGCGTGCACACGACATCCTGCCTTGTGCGTCAGTCATTGATGACGAGTAATGCAGCCAGACAGCTGGCCGTGCTATCGGAGTAAAGATTTCGCACCGCGCGGCACCTTGACGAGAATGGGAATGTCATGGAGTCGCGACCTAAGGCCTCGGTCGGACCTCTCGTCGTGGAGAGCTTCAGCTTCGGCGAGCACAGAGGCTCTAGGAGCCGTGGATACGACGGCATGAAGCTTGAGGCCTTGATGATTGTGCTCGGCGATGATGTCCAGGCATAGGTTGACGAGCTGAACGCTTGTGTATTCGCCGGGCTTCAAAAGTGCTCGCAGCTCCGCGACCGTTGCCGTTAGCAGATTGAGGCCATGCTGTGGCGCCATGGTCGCGAACGCCAGGTCACGGTATAAGTAAGCGGTCATGGTGGATAGAGTCTAAGTGATGACAGAGGAGGTAGCAGCAGCGTAAAGCACGCGATATCTCGTGCCTTGGGTGCCTTAGCTTCACCAACGCAGCAAGATCAGCCAAGGCGCAGTTCGTAGGTAGGAGGTATTCAAGGTAGTAGTAGGTCCTTAACGTTAGGTTGACGAAGGACGGTCAATGTGGACAATGTCAGATGATACAGGAGACCAGGCAGAGAGCGAGCGACCTAACACAACAGAACACGGAGCACGCACGCGCAGGGGGAGGGGGGGGGTTTAAAAGGCCGCATCCGGATGTGCCGCAGGCGTAGGTGTACCTATACCTCTACTGCTAGGCAGCATTTTAGCATTGAAGCAAAGAAGCAAGGTAACGTTCAGCCTCTCGTCTAGCAATGGGGCAAGTAGATAATACGGATAGCCAGCGACTTGCCTGCCTGCCTTGCAATTCCATCGGCAGCGGGTATATTGCTAATATCAAACGTATTAACTTAAGACAATTCGGAATTCCCAATCCATTAGTGCGATGACCGTTACTGGAAATTCTATTCCATAGTTAAGACTTTCTGTGGCGGCCTGTCACTGGCGCCGAGCGGTTTCGATTCTTTGCGTACTTCATGGGGAGTTTCAGGGCTCAAGAGGGACCCTGATACCGCGCTATGCAAGCGTTGGATCGCGTCCGGCCTTCTGTCGTCACAATCTCTGCTGCATGATAGCGGTTCGTTCCTCGTACGCTGGCTGATCGACCCATGCAACCGAGGAGATGGATGAGGTAGTTGAGATTCCTGACAGCCAAGATTTCGGTGAGGTCAAGATTCGACTTGCATTTTACGGTACAAAGGATCTTGTAACAATACAGTGTTTGAGGGAATACTAAGTTCTGAAGTAAATGTGCAAGTTGTGGGAGGTAACTCGGGCAAAACTTGGAGGAACAGTAATGAAAATCTCTATTAAGCTCTCATAAACAGTTCAGTATATGCCAGGGTTACTCAATTTCCAAAATGTCGCCACTTATGTTCCTGAATGACAAGATGCAATTTCCGCGCTTTTGCTGTGACGAAAGGTGGCAGTATATCGTAAAGGACAAATATATTTAGGACCAATCACCGAGTTCCTGATCAATAATCAACAATCGCTGGGAAGCTGCGTGTGGAAATATCCCGATTGCCTTATGCTGCCTCGTCCAAACCAAAGACCAAATCTTGTATGTACAGGTTAGTTTGGTCGTCAAATTTCCTCTCAACCATTTTGCGTAAATCGTCTGTAAAACGTACTCTCTTACCATATTTTCGCATCACGTTGACCAATTCTTCGTACTGCCCATTACGATGAACCTCATCAACACGACTCCAGTGGCGTGACTCATCATCGAACTCAATGTCAAACAATTTCAGAAAGAGCAATTCCGATATGTCCATGCCAGGGAAATGCTCTAGCAAAGCATCCAGCATGCCTGCCTTATCTGGGAACGACAGAATATCTGCAGCTAGTTCCTCATCGAGCTGGAATTCGGGATCATGTTGCATCAAAGTCAGCGTATTCTTAATGGTAAACTTGAATGATGCAGCCGTTCTGCTAGAGAACATCCTTCGAGACACTTTCAATGGTCTGGAAGCGTGAGAGAACATCCTTCTAGACACTTTAAATGGTCGGGAAGCGTGAGAGAGGAGCCATTTGAAAGTTCGAGGCCGTAAAGCTCTATTGAGCATGCTTTCAGTAACTTCTAGATCTGGATTAAGAGCCCAGAACCTTTCGAGAATGCTCGTAGTCTTATTCTGTCCCACTGGGCCCTCATGATCGTGGTCCAAGACTCTCATCACCATCATCTTGGTAGGCATAACCAAAGGCTCGTGGCGATGAAGAAGCTCCATAATCTCAATCTGATCACGACGTCTTTCCCGCTCTATGATCGTGGCTGTGATTGCACAACGTGGCTTGTGGTCGAGCAAAATGATGGTCTCTTCCAGGCTTTGAACCTCCAAAAGCATTCCTTCTGTGATACCAAGACTACCACAGCGATCTAGTAGCACGCGTAGAATATCTTTCCCAACGTTGCTCTTAAGGCAGTTGATGATAACTTCCTCGGATATTTCGATGTTCGTGTCAAATTGTAGTAGGTCTTTCAGAAGCATGCGACCGAGCGACCGAGACTCCACCGCCGCGATTAGGTCGCTATTCCTAATTCTAAGTCGATTCGGACAACCCATAAAAGCATCGAGCAAGTCTTTTTCACTCTTTTCGTTTCGCATCCTTTGCATGCCTTTTGCAAAAGTCAAGGCTAGAGGACTTTTCCCATCAGGCCCCAATATATTTGGATCTCCGCCGAAGTCAAGGACAGTCTGTATGATAGATGGATCGCCTTGCTGGCATGCAAAGTATAATGGACTGCCCAGCACTGGATGAACATAGTTAACGTTGCTGCCCTCCGCGAGGAGCAGTTTTACGACGTCGTGCTGTCTTTCATGGATAGCGGCAAATAGTGGCGTTCTAAAATACCCCGCTTCAGAATTGACGTTTGCGTTCGCGGAGAGCACCTTGCTGACAATCCCCATGTTGCCCATGAAACAAGCTAGATGAAGAGTATGCCCAAAAGCTCGAGGGTGCCCCTCACCCGATGCCCCGTTGTCAATGAGGAATTGAATGATTTCTTCGCAATTCTGGACGTCCTGATGACTTGGTTCTCTGGATTGACCAGTAATAAAAATCGGAAAAAGCTCTTGTGGCACAATTTCTCGTGGTAGCAGCTTATAAACGCAACCGTATATGGTAGCACTCAAGGCATTGCCGAATGTAGGGTCCGAATAGTTGACATCAGCGCCTCGATTTACGAGAAGCTTTACCATATCAAGACGTAGGTGACGCGCTGCAAGTTGCAAAACCCTCGCACCATGCTCATCTTGGCCATCCACAGACACCTCCTTGTCCAGCATCGCCCTGAGAATGGGTAATGACCCAATTAAGCATGCTGCGTGGAGAATTTCAATCTTTGGTCCGACGTAGTCAATTATGACCATCAGCTGATCGTCATTACTCCATCCGCCAATAGATTTCAGAACCTGTTTAACTATTCCTTCACGCTCATCCCTGTTGGCTATTGTCTCGAGCAGTGTTTCCAGAACTGCTGGAGAACCTGAGCGGTAAGCGTTGCAGAGAACCCTCTCCTTCGTTCCAGCATCAAATGATCTTGCACTGGCACTAAGCAATTCCCGCACCATGTCCAAGTGGCCCTTTCGTGCGGCTTCTGACAGGGCAGTTTTCCCGAGACCTGACACATAACCTGCATTTGCTCCTGCTTGGAGAAGCAAACGGACAGCACTTATATGTCCTCCTGCTGCGGCAACCTGCAGAGGAGTTCCACTGCCTTCAATGTCCAATTCGATGTTCACTTTTCTGTCCAATAGCAGCTGTACGATGTCATCGTGTCCATGATAGCAGGCCATGTGGATGGGACTGGAATCTTCAGCTTGCATGTAATAGCAATGAGGTCCTTTTTTGCCAAGGACTCCAGAGTCAGCACCCGAGCTGAGAAAGGCCATGACTAAATCAATGTTGCCAGTCCCACAAGCCAAAATCAATGGATGGATATGTTCTGGTGGGTCAGTCCTGACATCAATGCCAGCTGATAACAACATCAATGCAATGTCAATTTTTCCTGCCCCTATGGCACAATTCAGGAGCGGAACTAACGGTTTTGAATCTTTTGAACCTGGTCCTGCAACGGAGGTCAAATTCGGATTTGCACCATGTTGGAGCAGTACGTTTACGGCAATGGTGTGGCCTCTGGTGACAGCTGCTCGTAGCGCCGTCTGATGGTAGCCTCCGAGAACATTGGGGTCGGCGCCTAATTCTAGAAGATGCTGCAGGAGGTCGACGTGACCGAAATGCGCAGATGCTTGTAATGCTGTTCCGTAATATGACCCTATCGAGTTCATATCTACACCTCTCCGCAGAAGCATGTCAACAAATGCGCAGTCGTTGATTGCAACAGCAGTTTGCAGCAATCCTCGAAAGGCGTCATCTTGGACCTCTTTCAGTGGCAACGCTTCAAGGAGGATCCGCACAACAGCCCCGGGGCCTTCCCTCATAGCACCCTCAAGTGTCTGATTAAGAGCAAACTGGCCATTGCCGTCGAAGTAACTCAAACAGCCACTGAATAATCGTCTCTCGGTACAGACATCAGATTGAATGGATGCTCCGGCGCTGATCAAGCGTTTTAGCACCGCAGCAGCCGAGAACTCTCTCTTGGTAGCGGCCAACACTGCATTCTCACCGTTTGTGGTGACGTGGACATCAGCACCAGCTTCAATCAGCCAACCAACGACCTGCTCCGAGCAGTATCGCGCTGCCAAGATGATAGGAGGCTGTTTGCATCCCCCCAAGTCGTTGGGGTCCGATCCAGAGTCAAGAAGAATTTTGACCACTCTTTCACGGTCCCCAACGGACCCCTCTTCCCAATTTGGGCGGTCGCTAAACGTGCCCAAAATAGAGTCTTCGACGCTCAGCTGCCTCAAGCCTGCAAGTGCTGCTTGAAGGGGACTAAACATGCGACGCGAGTCGCTAGGCTCTTCTTCCTCTGTCTCATCATCTGTAATTCCGCCCTTGTCTTTCGGCTTTTGCAACCTAGCTGCAAGTTCCCGCTTGAAGAGGCTCATCCTAGTAGGTCCGCTCAGCACTTCGATGACGACACCATTCACATCTGCGTTGCCTCCAACAAGCCTCTCCACAATCTCTACATGACCATTTAGCGAGGCGATGCCTAAGGCTCTATTGATGCCAGGGATATAGTCTTCCCAGTTCTCGCGCAATGAAAGCAGGGTCTCCACTGCACCATTCCGTCCATTTCCTGCCGCAGCAAGCAATGGCCAGGTGAGCTTGAGATCATGACTGCTTGACAAGGCATGATTGATCAAGTAGACCAACAAAGACGTGTGGCCCTTTGAGGCAGCGATTGCTAGACCCCTTCTGGCCATCTTGTCAGCAACACGACTATTCATTGCATGAAGCAATGCTGATACCGCTTGAGTATGGCCGCCACCACAAGCGGCCTTGAAAGCTTTACGGAAAATGCTCGTTTGGAGAGTCGTCTTGTTTTCCAAGAAAATGGCCATGATATCATGATGGCCGTAGCGGGCAGCTTCTTCCAATCCCACTTCAAACACTTTATTGATGTTGTCTTCGGATAGCTTTGTTTTTGCAATGTGCAGCACCTTCTCCATGACAGACTCTGTTGTTTGACACGCAAGTCTTGTTACAGCCTCTAAATGGTTGTAATCCCAAGCATGGTAAGGTACTTGCTCAATGCTGAATGTCATAATATCTGTGTGACCGCTACATGCTGCTTCACCTATGGCACCCAAAACGTGTGCCGGAAGTAAAGGTGATGGTAGACTGTTAAAGAGGAATTTGAGAATTTCGAAATGTCCGCATTTTGCAGCAGCCCTGATGGATTTTTCAATCACTTCTTGGGATATTCCCAGTGTCAACCGTTGTTCAAGGATCATGGAAACCGTCTGAGAATGACCTTGACAAGCACTAATTTCAAGAGCATAATCGCGATCATCAAACGAGAGGTGATTTCTATATTGAGCAACACTGGAGTCCCGAGGTTGCCTCGATGCGTCCTGATGTATGAGGTTGCGTTTTGATTCTGCTGCGTATAACAAATCTTGATGAGACCATTGATCAAGATTCAGCATTGATTCATAGTTTGATCGATTCTGACTTCTTGTCGACCTCTTTCGTGCAACATCGCAGTCTCTCAATAAAGACCTATGTCGTGGTCGTGGGGCTTCACTAGCAAAGGAGCGGGTCCTCGGGTAATTGAAATGATAGCCCCTATCCAGCATTAACTTTATGATGTCATAATGGCCTGCTTCAGCAGCAGCATGGAACGCATCTCTCGAAATACCCTTGAGATGAACCATAGCTCCAGCGTTAAGAAGCATCTCCACAACATCACGATGTCCACAGTACGCAGCAGCCTGTAGCGCTGTACCGTATACGCCACCTTCCTGGTTTACTTCAGCGCCGCTTCGAAGCAGAAGCGTGACTATCCGAACGTGTCCCTTCATAGAAGCGGCGTGTAACGCCGGCCCGTGTTGCCTACATGCTTTCAAGTTTGACCCCAACTCGAGTAATTTACGCACAATGCGTTCGTGGTCCATGAGGACCGCGCACCTCAGTGGCGTGCCAAGGTCGCATTCATCTTCAAGACTTGCGCCCAGACTTGCAAGAAGCTCAACAGTTGTTTCATGCCCGTATATTGCAGCTAGAGCCATCGATCCCGTGGGGAGAATTTGCGTGAGATTTGTTCTACCCCTCAGGAATGACGCCAAGATTCCAGTTTGGCCTCCCTTGATCGCTCTAGTGATTTTCATACTTAATCTATCCGGGCGCTCGGTGTTGTGTTTTGAGACTCTGGGCAAAACTTTGAGCAGTTCCATAACCTCAACGAAGCCGGCTTGAGCAGCGCCCCCCATGGCTGAGTGGAAATCTTCCACATTTCGAATGGCCTCACTGTGATTTAGGAGGGTTATGGCGCTTGCTTCCTGGTTTCCCCGGAAACATGCTTCGAGGGCATTACTAAATACCACACCCTCCACCGCCGAGGCGCCATGCTCCAATAACAACTGCACTATTGGAACATGACCATGAAAACAAGCGGCGTGCAAAGGAGTCCCGAATTTGCCGCAGCGGAAATTTGGATTTGCTCCATGGCCTAGGAGAAGCCGGGCTATAGACGTATTCCCGAAAGCACAAGCGAGATATAAGCTCGAATGTCCCCGGTCATTCTTCTGGTCCCAATCAATAGGTTCGGAACCGAGTACAACGCCATCAGTCAAGAAAGGAAGCCCAAAAGCACTGATCGCAAATAAGGCTGAGTTCTGGGGGTTTGGTATCGCGTCTGTGATTATCTTCATAGGGTGTTCATCCTCGAGGCCCTTGGAAATATTTCCAATATGATCCAGCCACCCCATGAATGACAAGCTAACATCGCCAGGTTCGTCGAACACGAATGAAATAGTAGCTTTAGCTACGTCCTTGTTTTCGTTCTTCACTGCCGTCTGAGAACAGTGGTAGCCCCAGTAGAGCGCAGCATATCGGTAGAGGGAATCTATCGTACCGCAAACTTGGCTCATAGGCCCGTTCATACACACCCTTAGACAACGAACTGCAAGTACTTCATGGGCCAATCCAGGAGAGAAAATATCCAGTTTGCGCAGGAATTCTTGAGCAGAATGGTGTGACAGCCGGAATGTCTGACAATTCGAGTCGAATACAATCAAGCCTGAGCATATTGTCACAAGCTCTTGGCGGCATTTGAAAAGGTCAACTTGGACTTTTGGTGAAAAGACAGCAGCAATAAAGTCATTCGCCGGTACTACCTCTCTCATGAACAGAAGCCATGAGAAAGCTCGAGTGGCAATTTTGCGAGAAGGGTTTTTTTCGTTCAGGATGTCCTCGAGTACTAAAGCGTACATGTCATCCAAGGAAGCCATAGATCCCTTTTGCAATGCGGCGATGATTTCCTCTTCCCGCTTGTGCTGACAAAGGTATTCGACCTGCACATTGACCCATTGGAACATTTCGCCGGCGCCAACAACAAGCTTTTCAGCTATAAGATTTAGGACTTCGGGAGATGGATCATACTTTAATAGCCGCCTGTCTTGTATGGCCTGTCCAAGCACCATATCAACATAGCCTTTGATATCCTGCAGCGAGTCACCGCGATTGATTTCAATGTTGTGCACGTGGTGCTTGAAGTTCTGTCCAGGCACAAGGGATTGGGAGGCGGCTTGGCTGGTTTGGAGTAGAGAGAAGATTTGACTGTTGTTCCGAGTCGTCACGAGGACCTTGACAACACTTGAAGACTCGGCAATGATTCTTTCAAGTGCTCCAATGAGAGTGGGACGCTCGATTTCGTCTAGTTCATCTAATGCATCGATACAAATGATGATAGGTTCGGTTGCCGTGATGTCAAGGACGATCTTCACGCAGTCTTTGATAGACAGTTTCATCAAGTCTATCCCCTCTACATTGGACAGAGCCAACCTGTGTTCAAACTCCGATAGTAGATGATCGCGAACCACTGATTGCTTGGGTCTGATGACCGTGAGCTGTCGCAGGATGCTCCGCATTACTTCGTTGGACCGAGCCCGCTCTGGCTCAAATTCACAACTTGCGCAGTAAAAATACACCACCGGTGCTGCTAGCTGGTTTTGTTTCTGATGACCAAGGAAGTAATCGACGATAGCTGAGCATAGCTTAGATTTTCCGGATCCTGGAATGCCGTGAAGAAGCAACAAAGAAGATGAACTCGAATTTCTCCATTGTTTCCACTCCGCTCGTTCCATTAACCAGGAGCCAGAGCCAGGCATCCTCGTGTCCGAATGCGCAGCATGGTGCCTTTTGTATGGAGAAGAGGACAACCAACGCAGAATCTTAAGATACTTTTCCTCGTCTAGAGCCTTCTCTATTCTGGTTCCTTGGTCTACCAGCCTTATTATAGAGGTTTCGAGAAAACCCATTTTCTCGCTGTCTGAAAGGCCGGAAATGCTCAAGAGCTCTGCTTCTTTCTGGGTAATACTATCAAGTGAAGAGCTGTCTGGCAAAACGAAGAGGTTTTTCAAGGCGCGGCCTAAAACAAATCAGCGCAATGGTTCGTGGTCGTGTTCTATCTTAACCAACCTGAGTTTTTGTTGTTGAAATACCGCACGGCCGTCGCTAAAAATTTCAACACTTCCGCATAAAGACGAGTTAGGCTTTGTTCCATCTGATGTTTCACAGAAGATCCTCGTCCAAGGTGGATCTTCTCGAACTCTCTATACTTGGCCAGCAACCTTGAAATAACTTCCAAGTTGGCCACAATAGCGCCCTCTACCTGCGTATCACTGATCGCAGCCTGTAAGATGAAGCGTACAGCCGCCCAGGGTAATGATGCGGTCGCGGGATCATACTGGACTGCGACATCGCCCACAGCCACAAAGACGTTGACCCACTTCGCAATCTTCTCGACCACATCTCGGATGACAATTACCTCGCCATTTTGCAGCTTGACCTTCCACCGCTTGTGAATACATATCTCCCGCTTTTGGTCAGCTGTCTTGAGCACTGCAGCTAATATATCGTTCTTTCCTGTTCTCGCATGGCTGATGCTAGAGCGAAGATTCTCGTCCAGGGAGTCGTATGCTGTCTTCCAATATGCAGAGGCAGAACCCGGCTGCCCCACATTTGATGAGGCCATTTTGAGGCAAGTTTTCAAGTTCTGATGGAAAACACTTGTGGGAGAAGGGAAGAGGGGGACCAGAGGTGGCACTTTCTTCTCTCCGGTGAACGACCCATGCTTGCTCTCGTGGGGGCTGCCAAGTTGCCTGAAGAAGGCAACGAACAGCATCACTGCGTTGCAACGAGGCTGTGGTAGTCCATGTGCGCACGAGTCTCATAATGTCACCCTTCCAGGGCGTAAACAAATTGATGTTGCAGTCGCGGCGGATACAACAGAAAGCGCGAAGTAATATTACTGGTTCAGCACGAACGTGCGGTTGCACTTGGTGGTTTCGAACCGACTGGCCATTTCAACAACCATGTTTACTAGTGAGGCTAAACAAAGGATTGGCCTGGCCGCCTGATTGAAATATCGTTTAGATGTCACCTTCCGCTATGCATGCCTCACCGCCTATGCAGCATTCGGCGTGGGTCGATTGGGAGCCCCTCTTAACCTACGGAACACTATAGTCATTGCGTCCGGTGATAAGTTACTGCATGCCTATCCTAAATATGTGGTCAGCAACGATAATTTGAGGCGTCCTAACGATTATGCCGATCAGAGTTCTGGCACTTTCAAGCAAGACACCGAAATCCGCATATGGCGAATGCCCGAGAATTGAGTAATTTATTCAGGAGACCCTTATTTGAGATGTTCCAATGCGGATGCAGCTACAATAAAATGATCCAGTAGGGAGGTCTAAAACCCAGCGCCTTAGATACAGTAATAAAGTCGATACTAAGAAAATCTGCAATGAATATAGAATACTACAAGGTACTTGCAGAGCTTGGGTCATCTGTTCCATTTAGGAACTCGATAGACCAATACAGCTTTGCTGTAATGAGCAGATCTGTTCTTGTAGCTGCAGCTCTGGTGATGCGGGCAGCAACGCCAAAGTCATTCCCTACTTGAGTTCGCCAGTACGCTGAATGCCCTAGAATAGGCTATAAATGCAACCGAGATTTCGAAATTCGAGAGGAATACTTGACATTTTTCATAGAATGTACTTGGCGCGATCATCAAGCGAAGAACACGGAGACTGTTATTGCAGAGTGCATCTCGCGAGTGGTTGCATCAATTGTCTTGGCTGGATAGTATGGACGGCGTGACGTGCGGCCGAGCCTTTTTGCTCTGTGGTGCATTGAGTGCCTGTCCCATTAGAAATGCCAATTAAGAAATGTCATAGGGCTATTACCATCTAACCCCCTGCAAGGTGAAGCTCCAAGTGCTGGTCGCCTATAGACTTCCAGCACCCGTCATCATGTGGTTCATCACAGCAAGTCCTATGCAATGATGGAGGGGGTTGTCATTCATGGATCATCTTGCAATATGAGAAATAATTGTCTTGTAAGGCTTATCTAAACATACTCTGTCATTCTAGCGCTTCTAATTAACACGGGCAAGTATAGTGAAGAGCGAGTCCGGAAAGCTAAATCCATTGGCAATCTGTTCAAGCCATCTCAACCTCCTTTACGCCAATTCCAGACCCAACGACGACTTTGACAATCTGCTTGCTTCGCTTGACGGGATGCGGGTCGTTAAAAATCTCATCCAATTCTTCCAAAGACCGCCCCTTCGTCTCAACCGTGACGAAATACATCATGACCCAATGCACAGCATGAAAGACCAGGAAAATAGTGTATGTCTTCCAACCGATGTTTCCGAGCGCCACAGGAGTTGCATACATGTTGATAAATCCCGCCAATCCGGATATGAATGATTGAGCGGCCATTCCTTTGGCTCTTATCTCGTTGCTCAATATCTCTGCCGGGTATAATGCTTGAAGGGGGCTCCAAGTGAACGAAGAGAATACGCCGTACAGGAATATCATGGCGATGAATGCGTACCCCGATGCAGTGCTTATACGGCCATTCGACAGGGCGGCCAGCACATTGATGGGTATGTAAACGAGCCCTGTCAGGAAAACTCCCCAGAGAAGCAAGGGACGGCGACCGATTCTGTCAACAAAAAACGAACCAGCAACACCACTGACGAAAGAAAACACAGTATTCAAGCCATTCATGAGGAGTTGCTGTGACGATGAGGTAATACCAACAGTCTCAAGGATGGTAGGGAGGTAGTAAGATATGACAGCACCACCTGTGAATTGCGCGAAGACTGTCACGAGCATGATGATCCACATTCTGTACCGAGCAGATCGGTTATTGATAAGCGGTCGGTAGTCCCACCATGCGCCGTGATTAAGCTCAGCTTCAGCTTCCAACGACTGTTGGATCTCGTCAAGTTCGAGTCTGACAATTGCTGAGTGCGGATCTCCATTGCCATGGTACTTGACCAAGATTTTCTTCGCTTCGTCATGCTTTTGCTTAGATAGAAGCCACCTGGGGCTCTCAGGAATGAACCACACAAGCGATGCAATGAAAACAGCTGGGACAAGCTGGATGATGTAAGGAATTCGCCAGGACCAGTTGCTTGGAATGTTGGCTGTTCCGTAGCATGTCCACGATGCAGCTATTTTCTATCAATTCCGCATAAGCTGAGGCTCTGGGCTCACTTACTCAATGATCCAATGTACCAGCCGAGAACGTTGTACAGGCCACCAGCCAACCCTCTCCAAGATGGGTAGGCCAGCTCCACTAAGAAAGTTGGGGCCGCCGTGACACAAAGCGGCACTCCAAAGCCAACGAGATATCTACCACCAATAAATTGTTTCACGTCGTTGCTCGTAGCTTGGATGATAGATCCAACGATGATGAAGATCGAACCCATCCCCATGCCAGACCTGCGACCGAATCTGTCGATGAGGATGCCGGAAAAGAAACTACCAGTAATATTGCCAGCTGTGTAGATGGCCATGACAAGACCGAGCGTCGAGCCAGTCTTTCCCACACCAAAGTGGTCGTGCCACTGATCCATGGCATTGATAGATGACATGACTGACCCGTCATAGCCATTCATGCAGCAGTCTGTGTCACTTGTGTCAGTTTTGGGCGATCGTCGAAATTAAGCTATTGCATACTCAACGTGGCGAATAACATGATGGCATAAAGCTGGATTTGCGATCGCGACCTGTAGTTAGGTCTATCTTTCGCTAAAGCGTCGACCAATGCTACGGATCTGACTTTTACCTCCTTCACATCATGTGCGCTAGAGGAAGTCATTTCAACGCGCTGCTCTGCGCTCCTCGGGTGCTGATCCTCAATAGATTCTGCCATAGTTATTTCGCGACGTCGTGACAACTTCTCTTGACGCCGTTGAGAGCTCTAGTCGAGGAATAATTACTCGTAAAAGTAGCATTATATGCTTAAGCTTCCCCGCATTCCAGCCGAGAGGGGAACACTCTCGAGTTGCATCGCACCTGGATGGTGAATTTCTGGGATAATATGTCTTGTGACCACAGGTTTCGGGCCTTTGAAACATGCAGCTCGTTCTTGCATTAGCATAAAAACCGAGGGAATTTCAGAGTGCAGCAGTGTCGCAGCGATTGGGCATAACACTGTTGTCAAGGCCTGTCCATGGAAGTTGCGGGATTCATTCCGGCGCAGCCCATTCCTAACCTGGAGGGGAGTGCAACCTGTACCGTTTTAAAATCAAATGTATATACGTCCAGGTAAATGATGCAAGCTCTTGGGATAGAAGGAAATCCCAGTCACAGCACGGGCCCTACTATTGTCGACGATTTATGCTATCTCTGGCTTATAAGTCGGGAATATGTACCACACGAATGGTTTGTGCCGCTAGTTTCCTCTCGGGAGAAAACTGGCTGTTGCGTTACCTGAACAAGCCGTTTGGGAATATCAAGCTCGCTTGGATAAATATTCATCCAATGGCTGTCTGAGAACACCATGTTACCTCAAGCAGAGGCTGCGATCTGCGTTGTCGGAAGGTGGATGATCTCGAACGGAACTCGGAAGAGGTAAGCCAAGGGCCGCTTTGCCGATTGCTGCAACATCTCTTCAGGCTAAATTGTGGTGCATGATCGCTTTTGGTCATACCTGACCATCGAGTCACCCAACACCTTGAACAGTTACCAGAAGAATTTCTCGCACATACATACGAAGCGCAAGATTGAACTTGTTGATTAATCGTTGACTATATATCTGCAACTAGTTATGTCAACCTCGAACAGCACCCCTAGCAGTCGGTAGATCACTTCGGATAGACGTTCCATCAACAATGGAGATCCAGGTCCGCGATATAGATATCACCTCCACTTTTTGGTCTTCCGTTCGGGAATCTTGTCGCACAAAGACGGTTCCTGCAATCATCAATGTGCAAAAGAAGACGGGTCACTGGGATTGTCTAAAGTGGAAAGAGGGCCACGAGCTTCAGCCTCATGTATGTTTTCCTAGTATGCATGAGCGAACAATTTGTCTAATTGACACAGCCCTTCTGGGACAGTGACATTTACAAAGTGGTTGAGGCAGCGTGTTACTTCCTCATGACAGACCCAGACAATGATTTGCTGGCACAAGTCGAGGAAGCAGTTGACAATATTCGGAGCGCACAGCATTCCGATGGCTACATTAACTCCTATTATACGGTTCGGGGAATCAAGGAAAGATGGACAAATACTCGCGATATGCATGAACTATACTGTCTTGGCCATCTAATCGAGGCTTGTGTCGCATATGAAACTCTGACCAAGAGCGGTCGGTTACTTGAGCCAGTGATGAAAGCTGTGCGTCACATCGATTCTGTTTTTGGACGAGAGCCAGGAAAGCTACGTGGGTACCCTGGTCATCAGGAAGTTGAAATCGGTTTATTGCGTCTTTACGAGTTGACACAAGAACCCATCCTTTTGAAAGTCGCTCAGTATTTCCTCACTGAGAGAGGCAGCAAGGACGAAAATGGGGAACAGTACTGGGATCAGGAGGCTCAGGCTCGAGGCACCGATCCCGATGACTACCAAAGCTCCAACATGAGGCCTGTTTACCGCTGGCCTAGAGACTATGCTTACCACCAGGCGGATGTCAAGCTGATTGACGCGCAAGAGGTGGTTGGACATGCGGTGAGGGCCATGTACTATTACACGGCAGCAACTGATTTAGCACGGCTTACGAACGAACCCGGTTTTTTGGCTGCTTTGAAACGCCTGTGGAGAGACCTCGTCGACAAAAAGCTCTACGTGACAGGAGGCTTAGGAGCTATCCGACAATGGGAAGGATTTGGGCCAGCCTACTTTCTCGGCGACACAGAGGAGGGCGGTATTTGCTACGCCGAGACCTGTGCAACATTCGCCCTAATTGTGTGGGCTCAACGGCTACTGAAACTGAATCTTGACTCGGAATATGCTGATGTGATGGAGCTTGGGCTCTACAACGGATTCCTGGGCGCGGTTGGTCTTGACGGAGAGACTTTCTATTACGAGAATCCGCTCCGAACTTTGACGGGTCATTTCAAGGAGCGAAGTCGCTGGTTTGAGGTTGCTTGTTGCCCACCAAATGTGGCCAAATTGATGGGCAATCTCGGGACCTTCATCTTCTCAACGAACCAGGATCGCGTAGTCATTCATTTGTACATTGAAAGCACGCTGCGAATACCTGGGACAAGCAATTCAGTATCGATCAAGACAGATGCACCGTGGTCTGGTGACGTCGAGATAACTTGGAAAGGCGAGGTAGCTTTGGCCGTACGCATCCCCGGCTGGTCGAACGGCTATGAGTCCTCGATTGATGGCACTGTTAAGGATGGATACCTTTACCTTCCTTCCACCACCAACGGAACATTGAAGTTGAAATTCAGCTTTGAGGCGCGCAGGATGTATGCAAACACCAAAACTGGCAAACACGAGGTCGCCATCGTGCGCGGCCCTTTAGTGTACTGCCTGGAAGATGTTGATAACGATATCGATGTCGACAATGCTGTTCTCGAGAATGCAGCACTCGAGGAAGGACCAACTATCAAGATCCTTGGCAATAAAATCATCCCTATAGTGGCCCAAGGAAGGGAAGTGAAGAGCTTTGACAATACAAAGCTATACAATACTAAGCCTCCTGAGTATGGGGTGCTGAAGGATCTGATGTTTATCCCTTATTACGCCAGAGCTAACCGAGGAGGGACCGGAGGAATGCGCGTATGGTGCCCATATCGCCACTAAAATCATTAGCGATGATGTCTTTCGTCGGGCTGTGCCTACCTTTTAGTTCTTGTCATTCGGATACATCAGCTAGGTGAAGGTTTTCTGTTTCATAGAGGTGCTATTCAATGACCCCTCATGTAAGGCAATGCTCATGGACATCTCCACAAGGATTCATTGAACTCATATTCACTCAAGGCTTTCTTACAGAAGCTGACTTCGGTTATGTCAAGACTTGTTTAAGCGAATAAGGAAATACCAATCTTCATTGACAAGGTAGCCTTGAACTTTTCCTATGTATAACAACTGAAAAGACCTGGCCACGCCCTTCCTCTTCTACGTATCGATCTTCTTCTTAGCCGTAAAAGCCACAAATCCAGGGTCGTCCACAAAAGGTTTCCAGAAGTCAGGCTCTGCCTTGACTACAGACATGTCCTCGGGTGCCACCGAGGAGAATTCGATAAGCCCATATCTCTCTGGCACTTCTGTGCTCCCTGTCATGCTCATTTTGAGTGAACTCGCTTCAAACTCAAGAGGAGGGTCAATCAAAAGCGCGTAACGATAATTGAGACCATCAGCCGTTTCCTCAAACGCCGAGTTGCGGGTACCATAAAGGCCACTCCATGAGACGCCCTGGGGGTTTCCAACGCGAATGCCGACGAAACGACCGCCAGCCTTCAAGTAGAGGGCTGCATTGCGCCACATACCCTCGTACTCGATAAGGTCGTGCGCGTGGTCGAATGTCCAGGCCACAATGACCAGGTCATACGATGAACGGAGGGGTAGATGTGTTAGATCTCGGGCCACGTCTCCTTTATACCAGGAGATGACTTCGCGACCAAGCGATTTCTCGACTGCTTGACCAGCTGACATCATTTCCGTGGAAATGTCGACAACGTCCACCGCAACTGCTCCAGCGTCAATGGCCTCTCGCGCTTTGAGGCCGCTACCACCACCAAGGTCCAATACCGTCAAACCCGTGCAATCTCCCAGAGCTGATCGGAACAGCTCTGTCTCAATCCTAGCAAAGGGCAATTTCGTAGCATAATCGCTGTACTGCCCTCCTTGTTTATCATACTCTTGGACGAGTTGGCTCTCCATCGTCGGCGGTAGGGGTTTGGTGCTACACCTCTAGCACATTAGCAATGACAAGAAGGAGGAGGAAAGAGGGGAAGAAGCAAGAATCTTGCACATGCTGGCCTCTTTATACCCCTCTTTATTGTGTCTTGGAAGTTACGCAATAGGAAAAGATGTCACACCCAAGTAAACGTCCAATCAGAGGTGATTATCGATATGCCGAGACGGAGTTAACGAGGAAGATGCATTGTATGCTGGAGCTCACCATTGACAAAAGGATTAAGCTACCACATATAGAATTGGAAAAAAAAACCCTCAGCAATTAGCAGTGGCGGAAGTCAACTTGTAGTAACTCATCTTTCAGCTGCTTTGGCAGGCAAGTGGATTCGCTTGCTCTTGTCCAGAGAGATGATTAATGGAGAGCAATATCTGGTATGTGGTCCAAGTCTCCCGATACTAGATCGCTCATGAATTGAGTATACAGGCCCAAAATTTTACCGGTACGGCTGTGGCAAATGAGATAGTGCCAATGGATCCTTGCAGCGAGCTGTTAACTGCAATAACGAAACTTTTCCATTTTTAAGCCGTTTGAACAATCTTTGATTTCGGACATGCCCCAATTCCTAATTCATTGCTGCCTTACCTCGCCACAAAAAAATCTAAAGAGTGATGCAAAGATCTATGGCATTTCGAAACGGCTTTTTGGGCACAGCCGATATTTCTTTGAATTACATGTGACCACTAGCTGGGATCTGGAAATCGCCTCATTTTTTGAAGGCCTCGCACTCAGCTCTCATTCAGGCTCACAGCACGGCTGATGAAACCACGTCATGTCGTGATAACTGTCACTCCGCGAGTTGAAGCGCGCAAGGTCTTACGATAGTGATTGAATGAACTAGACCAACAATTTTCACGAAGTATGAGTTTCCATCCCTGAATGTTGAACGTACCTTTAGTTTAGGCCAAAAAATATACCTCATGGATCCCATCACCGCCATTAGCCTTGCAGCTGCCGTCGCGCAGTTCGTTGAGATTGACATCAAAGTGGCCGGTCGCATGAACGGTTTCAGCATTGCCATAGAATTTGTACCCCAGGCCTTTCAGCAGACCACGACCACACTGCCGCTCATCGCCGATGGGTTGCGAAAGGAAGGGCAGCGAGTCAATGAGGGCTCGGTAGATGTAAGAACACAGGAAGTGCTGCCCCGTCGTTGAGCGCTGCTTAAGCGAGACGAAGGAGGTCGATCAGCTGATATAAAATGCTTTGCCGCCTTCAGGTGCATTATTACCGGATCGAAAGTTGAAAGCTTTTGGCAGTCTACGATATGATGGCAAGATCAACAAGATTGCCAAGTCACTGTCAGATTATTATGTTGGAGGCAGGAAAAATTATGCCGTAACTTAGTCCGTAGCTTTACTTTGCTTACCCTAGATCGCAGGACGGTCTAGCATAATGATAGATGGAAGGGAGAGGTCTAGCCGAACCTAGGTATCAATCAACATCGACTTTTCATCTAATTTTTAGGCGCATTGTTGCCTATCGTAGGATGCGTTGTTCAATTTTCTATAATGCCTGATGATGCCAAGGCTCGTCCTTTACTCGAGCAGGTAGTGCAAAATCAGGATGGAATTCCTTGGGGAAGACAATCCCATGACCATTGACGCGCAGAGCGACCTCGCCTACGCCATAGCTTTGGACGGTCATGTAGTGGAACCCGAAGTGACTCAATGTGAGGCATTCCTCTAGAGCGAGCGCGTACTTAAGCAGCAGCATAGCGATACCTTGAACTGCACGACGCGTCTTGCCGACCTCCTGGATGAGTTGGATCAGTACAAAAAGGCAATTGAGCTTTTCCAGGAAGTCTACGAAGTCAGAAAGGGCATTTTCGGACCGATAAATCACACCCTAGTTGCAGAGAACGACCTAGCTTCCATGTTCTGTCAACAGAACGGTGCACGCCCTAAGGGTGTGGAGTTGCTGCAACGCAACATCCAAGCGAACAAAACTGTCTATGGATAGAGTCATCGGACGACACTCATCTCCGTTTTAAATCTAATCTGGGCATTGCACTATGTTGCCGACAACGGCGAGTCGGAGAGCGCTGAATTCGAAGTCGCTCTAGAACTGGCAAGACAGTCCTTGCTCGAGGCCAGAGGCGGTCTCAGGAAGAACAACGAGAAAAGTCAATTGGAACTTGTCGAGGCTGGTAGTGCACTGGAAGAATTGGAACAACTCTTAATAGAAAAACACAACGAGGTGAGTAGGCCACTCGACAAGATGAGAGCAATTTGTAAACCCTGGAGCCAGCCTAAAATAGAGAAGTAGACATTGACGGAAGACATTAAGGATTAGATGACAAGTGATAGAGGATTAATAACTTGAGTGAATTGAAAATTTATTTTAAAGCAAAATGACAAATGATAAGTGTATAAAGATAGAGTAGCGGCTGCTTAGTGGCTCTTCACGCCAAGTTCTCGAAAAAGAGGTAGGATGAAACAGTCGTTCATTTGCCTTATGAACTTCAGGGACCCAGGTATGTTGTGACAATTTGCTTCCTCCTGCGTTTGCCCATTTATCCAATAGAATTGAAAGCGAGGATGGCTTAAACAGTGGAAGGTGACGACCACCGATTATTGTCCTCTTGACGCTTTTACAGCCACGCCTGGCTCACCATACAACTTCCCTTCCGGAAACCTGTTCCTCCACATGACGATAGAAAAGCACAAAGGAAATGAGTTCTGAACAGACGGATGAGCCACGTAAGCATAGTTGTTCTGGAACTAAACCTCGGCAGTCCTCAATCCGTCAATTTGCCCTAGCTTGCAGTAAACTCCAAAATGAGACGCGGAGCTACCACCAATTCCTCCCTTCTCACCAACAGAAATTCTAAGAGCGGCGTGCGGCTTCAAGAATATCCTGAGATGCCTTTTCGGAAATAATAAAAGTTGGAAGAACTGGGAAAGCACCGGGAACATGCGGGAAAACCGAGGCGTCGACAACTCGCAAGTTCCTCACACCATGCACGCGGAACTTGCTGTCCACAACAGCCATGGGATCACTGGCGGCTCCGATGGCGCAGGTTGAGGTGGCATGGTGACCGAAAGTCTGGTGCCGAAAGTACTCAAGCTGCTCAGCATCAGAGCAAGAGCTGGCCTCGCCGTGGCACGGATGGATCTCATTGAACGGCGCAACAGGGGCACCGGCGCGATTGAATCCCTCCCGCATGATGTTCACGGCATCTACAAGCTCTCGCACATCCTCGTCGCCGCCCACCTCCCAGAAGCGAAAGTTAATATCGGGGATTTCCGTCGGATCACCAGACCTCAGTCTCACACTGCCGGCGCGGGACCGTGGCTGCATATGAGCCATGGCGCACATGTACTGCCGGGGGCCGTAGTTATTTGGCATCCCGGGCCAAAAGCCTTCCAGAGCGAAAGCGCCACACCAAGCGTGGATGTTCCGGTCGCCAGTCTCGGTGGGTGTCTTCAGGAGGAGCCCAGTCTGGCCGGCGTTACGGTTGATGTCGTCGCTGGCAAGACCAAGAATACCGGCTTCATAGTTCTCCGCCATGTTCTCGCCTACTCCGGGAAGGTTCTTGACCACCTTGATACCAAACTTTCTCAGTTCTTTGGCGGGGCCGATGCCGGATAACTTGAGGATCTGTGGGCTGTTAAAGGTGCCACCGGATACGATGACTTCCTTCTTGGCCCTGATGGTTGTCAGTTTTCCCTTGTTGGCTTTGGTCCATCGGGGATCTGCCTGGTACTGAGCTTCTCCTCGTAGCACCTCCACGCCCGTCGCGGTGGGTGTTCGGGATTTCCTATCAAAGAGAACCCTTGTCACAAAGCTGTTCGTCTGAACTGTGAGCGGGAAGCCCTCAGCCACGGTTTCACGAATGTAAGTGTTGGGCCCAGAACGACGGCCATTGCGATCCATGTGCAGGCTCATGCCATAGAATCCTTGGCGCTGGTCCCTCTCGGGGTGCGCTTCGTTGACGTCCCTAATAACCAGTTCGGGGATTGCGTTGGTATCTTGCCCTGTAGCATTCGCAAGTCCGTGAATCATGCGCAAGACGTTATTGGGCTGCTGCGTCCACGTATTGTTGCGCGTGTTGATTCGCAACCATCCGTCGAAACCATGGCCTGGGGTTCCTCGTGGCAGCCATTCGTTTCTTTCGATCTTGACAAAAAGCTTGCGCATGTTGTCCGGAGTCCACGACTTGTCGCCTGTGCGGTTCACGACAATCTCCCAGTCGGCATCCGGGGGCAAAGTGGAAATTGCTGCATTGTTCATGCTGCAACCGCCCAAAGAAGTGCCACGAGGGTACCAGATACCCAGTCTCACCGCATCAGCAGGAGGCTCGCGTCCGGTGTAGAACGAGCCGTTGGCCAAGCGGTAGGTCTGCAGGTCATACCTGGCTTGCTCCTCGGGATCCTCTGAGTGTTGCACCCAGAAGTCCCATCGAGCCGCCGGATTGTTGACGGCTTGGTAGTTGTTGGCCAATGTATTCCAAATGGGATCATCCCCACGGTCTGCGCCAGCCTCAAGAAGCAAGGTCTTGTAGCCCGCCCTGGCGAGGTTGGCAGCCAGAGGTCCTCCTCCGGGGCCGCTTCCTACAACAATGTAGTCATAGGAATCCTCGCCTTTGGCTGCACGAGCTGCGAATGCCGCGATGGCTAAGCTGAAACGAAAGTTGACCATGTCGAGATAGAGTGAAGGCTTTGCAGCCAAGCCGAGTTCTGCGAAGGCTTGTGAGACAACTTGGTTGATGATGTTCTTCTTCGACCTCATCCCTCTGACGAGCCCATAGCTTTAAGTATTGCTCCATCTCGGGTTGAGATCTCATCCATCGGCTCCGCGTCATCTTCATGGCCACTACGAAGTACGCCAAGCGTGCATCTGTTCAGACTTCGTATTGACTGCCCTGGACTAGACCGCCTCGCAAGCAGGCATGCTTTCGAGTGATCTCGGTCCAACTATGCCACTCCCTCGTCTAGGCGAGAACGCGTCAGCTTTGTCCAGTATCGAACGGTTACAATATAGGATCAAGCCTAACATATCGCGGAAGATCTTAGCTCCATGCTACTTCCTCAATCGGTCACCGATTAGCTTGGCGTATCGTGCCGATGTATGGAACATTGCGTGATCCCCTCACATTCGGGGATGTTCCGCGGCCATCTGTAGCCTTGATTCAAGTGCAAAGACCCACCAGGATAGGGTTGAGATTTAACCTTATCCAGACCTCGTAAGGGGGGGCTTCTCCCACCTTGGCAGCCGGGGGCCAAGCGACTACCGGCGCTTGTGCCGTCGCGTGGGCTTATTAGTACAGTTCTAGAAGTGTGATAAAGATAGCTTGGCAAAAATCTTTCTCTGGCTGTGCATAAACATTCTCAACACGACGCACATGGTGATACATGACCAGACGTGTTGACTCTGGGCGATTTTGACTGCCGAAAGGAGCTCTCGAACTGGCCATGAATCCATTCCATCTCTATGCTACGGCACGCCTGCTTTGTTGTTTGCGATTAACAGTGCAATTTCCAAGTCTCGTGTCAATTTTCTGCCTATGCAAAAACTCAGTGATAACCTTCCGATACAGGAACGTGCTAGCCGAGTTCTCCATAGCGGGACCTTTGGAGGCATTCCGAAACGCAACAACAGCTTAGAGCTAATTGCAGGCGAGGATTCCAGGTTTCGTCGGGCCTCGACACATCTGCACAAGTCTAAGACCCATCGGTAGACGTAAGACGCATTGAGTAGAGACTAAGGGAACGAAGCGCAATGTGCGGAGGATCCAGATGCTGTTCGTCGCGGTCAACACCCGCTACTGGGGGTCTTCTGTTGCCCTCGCAAGGGTCAGTGTCCTGGGCCTCGACACTGAGCTCCTGAGATGCTACCAGTCGTGCCGTCTAGGTAACATTCTTTCGTGTTCGGGATTTGTCATTGCGCAGTAAAACATGTGCGAAAAGTTTTACGATCCAGTCATGACCTGATGCAAAATCTTCTGGATAATTGCTCTTTGGAACTAGATCCGTATATTCAAGTCGAATTCGGTTAGTGCCCTTACTTATTTAGTGGACAGGGGTATGATTCTGTTAGGGCTGGCCATTGAACCAAGCCGATGCTGACGCGGCTCCCATCCACGGAGGTGTCGCCTGACGATCTGCGCATGGTGTTTGACAGAATCTCGGTCAAATATCCCTGATAATTAGCACCTTAGCCAGGATTGGCTGATTCCATTCATGTGAGCCATGTTATGGGAGCCGTAAATCAGGTACCTATGAAATTAGGCGATGCAGCTACTACACAACGAGCGAGTCTGGTCTGTATGAAGTGGTCTGACTCAAGGATCGCTTTTTGGTGTGGATGATGTAGCTAGTCCGGTTTACTATGGGGAAATTTTGCTTCTCCTCGGAACAAGTCAATCGCTCAGCGAGCAGCAATCAGATAAGGAAGGCATTGCAAGTGCGGTAAAACTGGTAATTACTCCAATTCTTGCCCGAGCCCCCCAAGGAGAAGTACGACACCCATAAAGTCGCACAATCTGCCCTCGCACGGGAATTGCCACAATTGCGGCGAGAACAACCACTGGTCAGGCAGCTCCCCGAACACTGGCACGGGTAGTGCCACGAGGCTTACTCGCTCGGGTGATAATGCTTCGGTGTAAGGAAATGGGGCACTGGTCTAATGGCTGCCCTCGCCTCAGATAAGGTAGCTGTTGGCCTTCAAGATCTACATTCGGTGCCAAGTGTCATTCGTGTGGTAAACTCAAGCCGTTGGTCCGGCAACTACCCGAAGCCCACGAAAATTATCGATGATAAAGATGAATATGGTACTTTCACTTTCTACAACTTTATAGCGAACTTAATTCTTTCCTCCAGCTAGGCATTATCAGTCTTCTATATTCCATCCCAGTGAACTGAGATGTACGTTCCATGTTGGTGAAATTACTGGCATTGATAAGCCTAACTTGTCCTCATTCAGGTTAACTGTTTACTGTATTCACTATATTCACCTGAAGTCTGTATGCAAAGTGGTACTCATGAGTGGTACTCAAGCTTTTGGTCCATATGCCGACCATCATTTCCTCTATGAAATGGTCTTAGTAACCTGAGATCGCCTCTACCGAGTTCTAACGTCCCCACGCACGGCTGACAAGGATACCCAGCAGGGGGCTCCACCTCGTATTTACCTCCAATATTCTTACCCAATTCGCTACTCAGTGCGTACTATGGTATGTGCTCGGCATTACACATATCTGTCCAGTTCCACTATCCCAGCCTCATTGTCGGAGACAAATTCACTTTAAGTATACCCTCGTTATCACTTACTTTTTGTTTTCTCAACGTATGCCGGTTGAACTGTAGTGACTAGTCAGACAATCCCAATCCAGTGTGGGACCCCTGATGCCGATATGTCTTCGTCCAGGCTCGTGAGAAATCACGGGATCATGGGACCTCTCGGTGCCATGAGGCTGGGTACCAATATGATGCCCTTGGAATCCTTCCTACTAGTTGTTTGTTAAGTCCCGGTATGCATCAATAACTTAGTAAAGCTGCAATTATCAAGGAAAAGAGAGCCTATCTTCACTCTGATACTCCATCTAGCAAGCCTTCTTTTCCATATGTCAAAAGTCCTTAAGCTACATCTCCAGCCAGACAGTTTAAAACCGCCGTCAATCAGGATTAATAGTCCAGGCATTCTGTAAAATTTCATTTGCTGAGCAAGGTGAAAATCTGTGTTGTTATCTTATCCTCAGTAGATGTAGGCAAAACCACATCACTATGAGCTTAGAGCTACCCTACCTACTCTTGGGATCTGTCATGTGCTTGGTGCCAAATGCACAGCCCCGGTATTGAGAGACACTGAAAATCTTTGTAGCTTGCATAAAGACTTGAGCTTTCAGCTCGCAACTCACAACGCGTTATGTGTGACAGGTGCTGTCGGAGATTTTATTACAGCAATAAGGCAGCGCGATTGGCTGAGTGGTCCCAGAATGGATAGGACCTGGCTTCCGATGGTGGCACGAATAGCACTGGCACGAAGCTCAAAACAGCTCTCAGCTAATGAAGGGTCATGCTTGTACTAGCTAGATTAATTGATATATGGAAGCTCATTCAGTGTTCGATATTCCTGGTTGGGTGCCGTCTAAGACATCTGCATTCGTTGTCCACAGCCTGTTTGACCGAAGGGTTCTGGTGCGCGCAACTTTGCACAGAATCACAGATAATGAGTGCGTGCAGGACACTTTAGTTCTCAATTCCTCACTTCAGCCAGTCTTCGTGTCTAAGCAACTGCCCTCCATTTTTCAAAATCTCTACCGGAGGAGGAATAAACATCACTAACTTTAGCGATCATAGATTATGCGAAACAAGCGGCGACTTGTCGAGAGCTACGGCAGACAGAGTGGCATTTTGACCCTGATTCATTCTTCCTTTCCGCTTTAGCAAGTTTCTACCCTCAATCCGGATATTCTAAGTTGGGTTTTGCTCAAACTGAAAGTCCCATGCGTTGTAAGAATAGCCTCTAGCTTCAAGGAATAAGAAATTGATTGCCCAGGCTTCGCTCATGAATTTTCCAGAGGTATAACCTCAACCTTTTTTTGGCCAGACGGCGCCAAAAAAGCGGCCAAGGTTGCTCACGTGTTTGTGGAAACTAAGAGTCTAAGAAAAGGCATTTCCTGTGCGACTATCGCTATTTGCAACGGTATACTGGAGACTATGAATGAGTGTCTCAAGTCAGGTGTCCCGATCGGCCATCCCTTACTCTGCGGACTTGTGGGCTACCCAGCCTGTAGGGTAATCCTTGGCTTTCCGAGACTGTCCATACGTTGTATTAGATATGTTATTGCTGTTTGATAAAGTACTCTTTTTGGAAACCGATGGCATTTGCTGAGAAAGCTAGACGCTGAATTCATATTTCCAAAAGACGAATTCCTACGAACGGAAGGAATAAAGCCCGTTTGTGTCTCGAGTCATACGGTCTCACATATATAAGAATACTACTCCCTGGTCGAAATACTCCAAGGAAAATGAATTAGCACTTGCATACAATAAGCAAATAGTGAGGGGAGAATGTGAAAGAATACCAATGATCTTGGCTGACATCCTGTAAGATTGGGGGCCGAGATTGGGCGGGCCGAGGAACTTTGAATCCCTGTATTTTGATAACCGGCCCGTAATCCGGGTCATTTAACCAGGCAAAAGGGATCGGTTGAGTAGCTGATGAGGGGTATTGGAAGTAGAAAATGTATATAAAGAAGGCTTTAGAAACGTGAAAGGACACTGTCCAACCAAAAAGCTACAATGTACATGACATCTATTACTCTGGGCTTAGCTTCCTTAGCTGGCTTTACTCGCGCCATCGACCCCGTGGCAAAGTGCTCTTGCTTAATACCTCCTGAGATCGAGGGCGCCGAGATCATCGGCTTTTCTGCCCACAAGACGAGCAAATGGGGCCCAGATGTATGTAACGTTAACATAAACTTAACCCACGGCTCAAGTGGCGATCATGTTCGCGTGCAGACTCTGTTGCCAATTGAAGGGTACAGCGGCAGACTTATGGGCGTCGGCGGTGGCGGTCTGAATGAAATCAGATTCGATGACCTCCTTGCTGAGCATCTTCCCGGGGGGTTCGCGGCAGTTACCACTGATGCTGGATTTCTCAGTCACGCCGATCTGATGGAGCTGAGACCTGAGGAATTTGAGCAGCTAATGAAGAATCTCGCCTACTTATCGACACACGACTTAACGGTGTTGGGAAAGGCATTGGCTAAGCAGTTTTACGGCGCGGACGTCGCATATGCCTACTGGAATGGCTGTTCTATGAAGGGCAGGCCGGGTTTGGTGGAGGCTCAGCGATATCCCGAGGACTACAACGGCGTCTACGCGTACTCGCCGGTGGCTGACTGGCCCCGATTCACCGTCTCTTCTATATGGCCACATTTGATCCAACACCGCTACAATCTTTGGCCGGAATCTTGCATTTGGACAGGTATTACGGGTATGGCTATTGAAGCGTGCGACCACCTCGACGGCGCAATTGACGGCGTCATTGGGAACCCTCTAGACTGCGACTTCAAAGCGACATCGACAATCGGACAAACAGTCTGTTCGGATACTATAGTGACCGAGACCATGGCCAAGGTGTGGGATGAAGTCTCGGGCGGTCCAACCAAGCCCGATGGATCGAAGGCCTGGTTCGGATACCCCATCGGAACGAACATGACCCGCCTAGTGACACGAGAAGGCTTTCCCACTTTGAGCTGGTTTACGGCTTTGTTTGTTGAGGGTATCACCCCCGAAAAGATGACCCTTGACACGATTCCCGCCGACGAGCTTTACCTCCGCATCGAGAAGTCTGATTTGCTATACAGAAAGTTGTTCAGCACTGACAATGTTGACCTTACCCAGTTCCGCGATGCCGGGGGCAAGCTGCTGGTTTGGCATGGGTGGACTGATGGAACGCTTTCGGCCGAGGATTCTATAAACTATCAACGGCGCGTTGAAGAGAATCTGAAAAGCGGCGCTGATATTGAGGACTTCTTCCGCCTCTTCGTAGGCCCTGGTGTGGATCACTGTCGAAACGGCAATGGCGCTCTGCCCACGAGGGCCATGCAGCAGCTGATTGACTGGGTTGAGCTTGGGCTTGCGCCTGAGACGCTTGATGCTCGAGGCCCTGCTGGTGAAAGGAGGTTGTGTATCTGGCCAGACCAGCTGGTTTATTCTGGTGGGGGAGATATAGATGAAGCATCTAGCTGGATGTGTATAGAACATGAGTAGTAGAGTGGCTTTATCAGGGTTCCTCTATATTTATTTACCAAACAGACATGAAAATGTAATGATTTAATATATTACAGTTCCACTCCCCTATCCTCTTCAACAAAAGGGGAGCATTTTTACTATACTAAATAATATAGGAGCATCATTCTTGCTGCTGTCTTTCCACTTCCGAATTACCAATTACTGAAGACTTGGTAATACTGACAATAGGAAATCCAAGTTATTATAATCTACTATCAGGGCCTGCTAAGCCAGATGTTCAAATTAACACAAAGCCAGCCTCTTTGGTAGTACGCAAAGTGGGCCCTTGACGCAGAATCCTCAGTAGATGGCGGCGACCACGTCAGGATGAATTGAAGTAACGATGTTACCCAAGCCCGGGCATTCCCACCCACCACTCAGCTCAATGGGGGTTGCCCGATTTCTGCTGGATTAAGCTTGTTAGCCAGCCACTTTCTCCCTTTTGAATTTATTTTGGCAGCTGAACAGCGCTCCGTTTGGAATCTCAGCTCGTATCAGGAGGTAGCAGCTTCCCCATTTGATTGTAACTGCTTCCAAGTTTTAGGGTATAGGCCATTTTCATGCTTTATGAGTTGGTCACGATGGTTGAGAATTGAAATAAGCCCAACTGTAGAGAGCAGTTGTAGCGAGACAAGTATAAAATCAGCTCTTCTCGCCTTATAGTTCACTAAATTTATTCGCAAACTCATTAGCTTCTCTAATGCACACGACTTATGGAACAGCCCATCCCGAGTTAACATGATGCCTTCCATTCTTTCTGTCTGCCTTGTCGGGGCATTTGCAGCCTTCGTACAGGGCATCCCTGCTGCAGAGCCAACCCAGGCTTTCGAAATCAATGCGGCCGATGACCCTCTCTGCACGATCCTAGGCTGTGACATCCCGGCCAGTATCACTTCCACCATCACTTCCACCATCACTTCAACCAGAACCGAATCTACCACGATCACCGCTCCCTGCCCAACAAAGCCTACTCTCAGACCCTTCCCCTGCAATCCTGGCGCCTATATACTACAAGCCAACAGGCTTACATATCTCGACATGCCGAGCGGCGAGGAGGGGGTTATCATCGCCAATCTCCGGCCCAGCGCCGGCGAGATCAATGCCATGGGCTTCCACCCATTCGAAAACCACCTCTACGCGATTCAGGGCACGGAACTCATCAGGATCGGCATCGATGGCGCCGTCGATGTCGTCCTGAATCTCCCGAGCCAACCTCAACCACCCAACCTCGGCGAGTTCGATCTTGGCGGCCAATTCTGGTTCGGTCGCGACGGCCTTTCTTGGGGCCGTGTCGACCTCTTCCCTGGGTCGCCGACGTACGGCAAGCTAGTAGGCAGCGGGACTATGACCCTTCCTGCGGACCTTGAAGTGGCCGACTGGGCGTACACGCCTTCTATGACTGGGTATCTTTACTCTGTCGGTACTAAGGCCAATGGGGCGATGTCGTTGATTCGGTGGTCAACTTCGACGCACCAGTGGGAGACTGTGACTGCGAATTATGGAAATCTTGCCATTATCCCGAGAACCTTTGGGGCAATGATGGGCACGAGTAATGGAATCATATATGGCTTGGATAACGGCAGCGGTCGAGTATTTAGATTCTCCGTCTTGAATACGAACGCCGCTAGTCTGTCCGGCCAAGGCACTGCATCTTCTAGAAACGAAGGCGCACGCTGCTTCTTGCGGCCCGATGTCCCTTGAACAGAGAGTGACGAGAGTGGGCTCACGAGATATTATTATCACTAGGATGGGATGCTACTTAGCAATTTAGGTTACTGGAGTGCTGAAAGGGGACAATCTTGAGTAGTTTCTCAAGGCTACCAAGGCCATTGACGAAGCAGCATTGGGCGCTTTATATTTAGTTATACAATGCTCCCTTAAGTAATATTATGCTAAATTTAATTAGCTTAATATAGGGTCCCGACTAAATGTGCTGGTACGGGGCTGATATCTTCTTGTTGAACAGTCTCCTGTAGCCTACAAGTCTCTCACCTTCACGCAGTCAAGAGGATCTGAAGATAATCAGTGCTTCTCGCCCATAGCCCCGACTTTGTGGCTCAAAGGGGCAACGTTTGCGACCACAGCCAGCCGTGTCACGTAGTAACACTAATCTTTTGGACTGAAAAGGGAGCCGTGCCTCGTCATCATGGCTCTGACGACCTGGGCAACAGATACCACATCACCAACTCGTGCAACAACGAACCCTCTCTTCTGACCGTTGTCAAAATAATAAACCTGTGCTGAAAGAATTTGTACTTCGGCCAAATTATTAGTCATTGCGGTGGAATTGCCAGCTTAATATGAGTTGATCAACAGCTACAATCTACCACTGAAGGACATATAATTATGAGCAAAGATGTCAGTTTCATAAGCCCGATTAAATGTTGGAACCGAAAATTTTCTTACACTTCTTGTATTCTCCGTACCACCATGCGTAATTGTCTAGTGCAAAGTCGGAGACTTCGAACCCTCAACATACTTCACTCTTTCAAAGGCTATTGGCTTCCTGGGCCATAACCTCGAGAGCATTTTTGTGAATGCAACGGCATGAAAGAGAAGGACACACTCGATTGGGATCGCTCTCCAAAACGAGGAGTAGTCCAAGCAGAAGAACATTGTTGGGCATAGAGTCATCGACAAGTTATCGTGTCCGAACGCCTGTAGCCAAAGGGATTGCGACTATGTTGGATTCTGTGGCCGATACCTGCTTGACTACATTCATGTCCTCCAGCTCTTCATTAACAGCATGTGATCTGTCGAGCGATTTGTTATCGAGATTAAAAATGCTGAACCTTGAATCTAATGTTCAGGTGGTGTGATGCCAATTGTCGGTTTGTCTAGCCCTCGCCACTGACTCTGGCTAGTTTGCTTACATCCGTTACACAGAGCGGTTAGCGTCCCTCGAGGCCTCAGGCCACCGGAGGTATGACAGACAATCGTAACCCCCTCTTCAGTCAGCTTGCTTACTGGAACGAGCTGGCTTGCAACAACAATCATCCCGACAATGAGCGTCCTCCGCCACAAGCCTGCTCTCCAGGCAATTCAGCGCTTTTTTAGCCCCGTGAACGGCTCAATCGAACCCCGGAGACTCCTCACAACGCTCAGCAGTGATGAACTGAATAAAACACTACAACTCCCGGATGGTCGAACCTTAGGATATGCCGACCTTGGCCCGCGCAGTGGACTCCCTGTCTTTTATTTCCACGGCTATCCTTCGACACGGCTCGAAGCAGCGGCTTTGAACAAGGTTGCGGACCGGTTCAATATCCGAGTAGTGGCGCCTGAGCGACCTGGTTTTGGCCTCTCATCCATCCAGCCTCATCGCCAGATCACAGATTGGCCAGCCGATGTTCAGGCTCTGGCAAGCCATCTTGGCTTTGAACGCTTCTCGGTAATCGGTGCAAGTGGCGGAGGACCATATGCGCTCGCATGTGCCTACAGTCTCCCGCCTGCAATGCTAGCATCGGTCGGTCTTTTCGCCAGTGCGCCACCTTGGATCGCAGGTTCGCGACGGATGACCTACAGCAGGCAAGTCCTGGCTTATCTGGCCACGAGATGGCCGCGCGCATTGGGCTCTGTCCTCGGATGGTTGGTTGGAGGCATCCGTTGGTTCACCACGACAACTTGGGGAAAGAATATGCTAGAAGGCTGGATTCGACAGATAGATGAAGCTATCAAGAAAAAGCAACCATCAGCACGGCTGAGCGATGATGATCAGAAGTTGACGCTGGCGGAGCGAAGAGAATATTTGGTAAAGCATCTACTTGAGGCATTCGTCCAAGGCACTGATGGCGTCATACAAGAGACCCAGTTGCTTGTGTCGCCAGACTGGGGCTTTCAATTTGAGGATGTCACCTACTACAAGGTTTTCATTTGGCACGGATCAAATGATACGAACGCACCCATGGAGATGATGCGGTACATGGCTAAGCGTATCCCTCATTGTCAGTTACGGGAATGGGCTGATGATAGCCACTACACGGTAGGCGCAAGAATCGACGATGTGATGACTGATTTAATCCGCGAAGCCAATTCAAAAGGTGCCTAATGGCGTTGTTTCTACAAAAAACTGTACGATAATATGCGCTTTTCATGGCTTTCTGACTGACAAGTTAATGATATGCCACCCTCCGCTTAGAAAGGGTATTAGCATAAGCAAGGTCTACTCATATCTGCAAATACCTTTCGTCACTGGTACATTTGAACCAGGCAAATTAAATGCAGTGTTTCCATCACTCCTCGTGTCTTGTTTTGTCGGAATAGAAAATCAGACCACAGTATCGAATCCCAAATTTCAATCTATTGCCCTAACCCTTCTATTAGACCGCAGGGATTATAGAATAATTAAATTATCTCTACCCTACTTCTTATAGTACTCTATAGGGCTTTTATCTAATTAAAGCTATACTAAATATATTTAAGCTTTATATTTATCTTTTAAGCCTTAAAGTCTTAGTATACTCTTTATTTATATATAGGGCCTATAGT